>JANHFX010008961.1:0-59428 GCA_027560015.1 Chloroceryle amazona
TCCAAATCCCTCTGCAGAGCCTTCCTACCCTCAAGCAGATCAACACTCCCACTTAATTTTGTGTCATCTGCAAATTTACTGAGGACACATTCGATCCCGTCATCTAGGTCATCAATAAAGATATTAAACAAGACTTGTCCCAAAACTGAGCCCTGAGGTGTCCCGCTTGTGACTGGTTGCCAGCTGGACTTATCTTTGTTTATCACCACTCTCTGGGCCCAGCCACCCAGACAGTTTTTAACCCAGCGAAGAATCCACCTGTCCAAGCCATAAGCCACCAGCTCCTCCAGCAGAATGCTGTGAGAAACGTGTCAAATGCCCTACTGAAGTCCAGGTAGACAACATCTACTGCTCTTCCATCACCCACTAGGCAGGTCACCTGATTGTAGAAGGAGATCAGGTTGGTTAAACAGGACTCGCCCTTCATGAACCCATGTTGGCTGGGCCTGATCCCCCTGTTGTCCTGCACTTGCCGTGTGATCTCCCCCAAGATGAACTGTTCCATAATCTTCCCTGGAACCCAGGTCAGGCTGACAGGCCTGTAGTTCCCTGGATCTTCCTTCCTGACCTTCTTGTAGACGGGTGTCATGCTGGCAAGTCTCCAGTCATCCAGGAGTTTCCCAGTTGACCAGGATTGATGATAAATGATGGAGAGAGGCTTGTCAAGTTCCTCTGCCAGCTCCCTCAGCACTCTTGGGTGAATCCCCATCTGTCCCCATACACTTATGGGTGTCCAGTTGATTTAGCAGGTCACTTACTATTTCCTGATCTCCATCCCTATCTTTCAGCTCAGGGGACTGAATACCATGAGGATAACTGCTCTGACTATTAAAGACTGAGGCAAAGAAGACATCAAGTACCTCAGCCTTTTCCTCATCCTTGATAACAATTTCCCCCCTCACATCCAATAAAGGTGCAGATTCTCCCTGGTTCTTTTTTTGTTGTTTGTAAAAACACTTTTTATTATCTCTTGCAGCAGTGCCAGTCTGAATCCTAGCTGAGCTTTTGCCCCTCTAATGTTCTTTCTACATGATCTAACTAAATCCCCGTACTCTTCCTGAGTAGCCTGCCCCCTTTTCCAAAGGTGGTAGGCTCTCCTCTTTCTCCTAAGTCCCAGCAAAAGCTCCCTGTTCAGCCAGGCCAATCATTTTCCCTGACTGTCTTACGACACATGGGGACAGCCGGCTCCTGTGCCTTTAAGTCCAGCTTTCCTGGACCCCTTTGCCCTCTAGGACTGTACCCCAAGGGACTTCTCAACCAGTGTTCTAAGCAGGTCTGCCCTTAGGAATTCCATGGTAATAGTTTTGCTGACCCCCCTCCTTACTTGGCCAAGAATTAAGAACTCCATCATTTCATGGTCACTAAGCCCAAGATGGCCTCCAACCACCACATCATCCAGCAGACCTTCTCTGTAAACAACAAGTCCAGCAAGGCACCTCCCCTGCTGGGCTCACTTACTAGCTGAGTTAGGAAGTAATCTTCTGCACACTCCAGGAATCTCCTGAACTGTTTCCTGTCTGCTGTGTTATATTTCCAGCTGAAGTCTGGTAAGTTGAGGTCCCCCACAAGAACAAGGGCTTGCGATTTTGCAGCTTCTGCCAGTTGTCTATAAAACAATTCATCAACACCTTCATCCTGGTTGGGTGGTCTATGACAGACTCCCAACAGGATATCTGCCTTGTTGGCCTTCCTCAACTTTTCCCATAAACATTCCACCAGTCCATCACATTTGTTGACCTCCATGCAATCAAAATATTCCCTAATATAGAGAAACACCTCATAGCCCTTTCTACCTTGCCTGTTCCATTTGTAGAGCTTATAGCCATCCATTGCAGTACTCCACTCATGACAGTCATCTCGCCATGTTTCTGTAGTGGCAACTACATCACAGCAGTTGTGGTGCACAGTGGCCTCCAGCTCCTCCTGCTTGTTTCCCATGCTGTGTGCATTGGTCTAAAGGCACCTGAGCTGGGCTAACGACTTAATTCCTAACAGCCTGCCACCCTTAGGCTCAACTTTAGCAGGCCTAGTTTTATGCCCTTCCCTCTTCAGAACTAGTTTAAAGCCCTTTCAATGAGCCCAGCCAGCTCATGCGAAAGGATTCTTTTTCCCCCTTGAGACAGATGAACTCCATCTGTCACCCGCAGACCCCATGCAAGGAATCCCAAAACCCAAGGAATCGTATTTAGAGGTTTATGAGAAATAGACTTTTCACAAAATTAGGGGATGTTCCATTTTAATAAAACTGAAATTACTTATCTAGTCTGCTTTTAGTTGACTGCATCTTCTTCTGTTAGAGAAATATAATTTTGTGATGAGAATAAACACTTCTAGGAGCTGCTCTACCATGCAGAAACTCCCTTGTTATTCTCTCCCTTTCTCCCCTGCCCACCATCTCAACTCAGGCACCTTGATGCTCTTCACAAAGACTAGGCAAGTTGCTCTCCCTTATGAGCCATGTTGCACAAACTGAAGTAATTGTCCTTTATCCATGAGAGCTCACATGCACTAATGGGATCAAAGCATAAATCATGATCTGATAGCATGCATCAATATGAACCATTCTTCAAGACAGAAAGCGAATAAATGCTGTCTGATAAGTGAAATTTGGCTGTTATAACACCATCCTCCAAGCAGAATAATTTTAAATGTGAAAAGATTTTCCAGGTGTTTGAGGGGGATCTTTTTTTTTTCTGGGCTTGAGGGGGCATATTGTATATGTGTTATCATATAGATGGTTTTATTGACACTGGTTTCCTCTCTCTTGCATTATTGTAATAGTAGATAGTTACAGGTAGGAGCATGGGCAGGAAGTACAGAGGTGACAGTGGGAAACAACGGTTCATGGACATTGTCAAACACAACCAAAGCTCTAATTTTCCATTGGTTTATTTCTCAATGACCTTAAAAAGTTTGAGATATATTTAGTCAAAGTAATCAGACTGACCTAGGAAAAAGCAAGACTTTTAGAGCAAGATTAAATCAGCCATCTCATAAAAAAAAGAAAATTGTACTTAGATTTGGGGTTGGTTTACATTCCTTTTGAATTGCACATCCCAAAAAGATGTCTTTTTCAACAAACTCCTATCCATGGCCTTGATTATGCAGATAATAAATGGTTGTGTAGCAGAGTTATTCTGTTCTTCCTTTGATCCAGTACTAGAAGTGTCTTTATTTACAGTACTTTGATCATGCATGTGAAAGTAAATTCAGGACACATGGCATTTTAAAAAAGATAGGTACATTGTATTTTCTTGAAACAGTAAGATTTTTTTTTTCTGCCATGTTAAAAGTTCTTAAGATCCTTTTATTAAAGGTAACTCAGACAGTTTCTGCAGTTAGTATCAAGGAGAGGATAAGGTATCCAGATCAAGATGCTGGCTCAGCAATTGTTCACACTCTTTGAATGACTCCTTAGAGATGCCTTTGTCTTTCCACATGCAGAAGCACTGATGAATTTTCACTGCTTGTGTCTGTCATTATCACTCTCTGGGAGCAATATGTAAAGGAGAAAAAGTGCTGATCCATGGGTATGGCCTTGCACAGAAAAGAAGGATGGCAGGGCACTGTCACTCTTCCTGTCTTGCACTGCCCACAAACTTATCCCACTAATTCTGTGTTTAAAGGGAAAAGAGCTGGTAGAGGCATGCAAGACTGTGCAGCACTCTTCTGCATACCTTACTTGGTATGTGGCTTCTCTTGGGCATTTTAGAAGTCCTCCTTTAAGAGGTGGCACTCTCCAATTTTACACAGGGAAATTTTTATTTAAAGAGTGACATGTGAGCAGTCCGTGAAATTTCTCCTTGGTTCAAACATTTTTTATAATTTCCTGAAGGAAAAATTAGTAGTCCATAATTACCAAAGCCATTACTATTTTTCATTTGGTTGGGTTTTTTTTGTTGTTGTTTGTTTGGTCTTTTCTTTTAAATGAATACATATTCGGCATTTAACAGTCCCCTAGAGTGCAATATTAAAATGTCTACCAACTTGCTAGGAAGATTCTTAAAGACTGGATTAGCACAACCTAGAAAACAAACAGGAAGTGTATGCCACATTCAATGGTTTGACAAGCACATCTTCTCTTGACATCTTTAATTTCTAACAGTAAGTTCTTCATTCTATAAGGAAAAAGACCGGGCAAGCCTCTTTTTGGCATCTTCTGGTTAAAATGGAGGTGAGGAAATCACCTTGCTCCTGTACTCTGTTCATATCACCTTTGATTGTTCCACTAGCTTTCAGACTCTCTAGTTGATCTCATCACCTTTGATTTCTGCTTCCAATTTTCAGAAAAACCCTGTCCAGGGAGGTAAGAAGGAGCGACTGTAGCAAACTATAACTATGCAGCTCCCAAGAACTGTTGTTTTGCTATCACACAGGGGTGTTTAGAAAAAAACCAACATTGTCTACCCAGAGAATATGGTTAGTAGTTCATGTTAATGCATGCAAGATATATGAGAGTAAATTAAGGACATTTTAGTTTATGCTTTGACAGTTAAAGCTTAAAAAAATATGAATGCCCATGTTAATAATCACCCTCACTGAACTGACATCTGAATTGATTTTGCCTTGAATTTTGCAGACATGGAAATGTATATTTTTAGCAGTGTAGTCTTCAAACATGTAACGGGGTAAAAGGTACTTCTTGTTAGCTCAAAGGCTGCATTACCAGTCTTGTCTGCTTGTTTAATGTCAGTGTTGGTGGGGAAGGCTTGCTGTGCTCTGCTTTCTGCCTTCTCAGTGACCACTTGCTACAGCTCTGACAGCTGCATCCACTCTGATCAAATCCATCAAGTTCAGAAGGCACAGTCATCTTTTTCCTCATCTTTTTCCCTTGTACCTCCTGTTTCACACTTTCCAAACTCATTTTAAGCCACTTTGGAGTGATTGCAATAAAAATTATTTTGGTGTTCCATGGACTGGCTCAGTCAGTGTCAGGTTCATCTGCTCTGGGTAAAAACCCAAATTTCTCATTCAGACAGGACACCCATAACCTGAAAGGTTACCCTGCCCTCCATGGCATGGGACAGGCACCTCCAAAGGATTGTCTTGACCTCACTGGCTTGCCTGAAAGTTGCATGCTGCATCTCCCAGTTCACCATGTACCCATCTATTCAAATGCAGCAGAAGCAGACAAGATCCCACTCCCTACCTTGCCACAGGTCTTGCTCCCCACAGCAGCTGCTGCTGCCCCTTCTGCTGCAGGAAAGTAGAAACTGGAGAACTGGAACAGACCCACTCTGGACTTGCTTTTAGCCCTCCTCTGGAAGAGTGAGAACCATTGAATCATAGAATGCATTGGGTTGGAAGGGACCTCTAGAGGTCATCTACTCCAACCCCCCTGCAGTAAGCAGAGACATCCTCAACTTGATCAGGTTGCTCAGACCCTCATCAAGCCTGACCTTGAACGTTGTGAGGGATGGAGCCTCCACCACCTCCCTGGGCAACCTGTTCCAGTGTCCCACCCCCTTCAGAGCAGGGTACACCCCAAGAGCACAGATTTATTTCCCAGACAGATCCTAGGAAAGGCAAGGAAATCAATTCTTCCCCTGACCTCACTTCTCATCCAGTCACAGATTTATCTAAATTTTATTAAAACTTCTCCCTAAAGAGAGAGGGAGAAGGGCTGTCTGTCTTCAGAGTCATCTGTACCCTCAGTACATTCATCAGTTGCACTGAAATGGCAGAAAGAGTGAAAAGAGCATCAGGTTTATAACTGTACCACTGCACGTCTAGGAATCTTCATATTTTAAAATCACAAGTTTAAATGAGAAACATCAAATATAAAACTTGACAGATTCTTACTAATGTTTTCTTTATTCATCTGTATGAAATTACTGTAAACACTTTGCTCTAATGGCTATTTTTGCCTTTATTTTTTTTCCTGAAAAGTGAACAGTTCTTCCTGTTTGTTCACAGCAATAAAGAAATTACATACATATACATAATTAGCAATGATTTAAATATAGAAGCATATGGATCCATGAAGGAAAATATTCCCAGATGTGCCTATTTCTGTATTGCAGTGGGTGTTTAGGTTACTCTGACAGCATTACATTAGAAAGAGATCACATATATAGAATTTTGTAAATTCTAATGCAGTTATTTTACTTGTATAATGGTACATAATTATGTAATCGGGGTAAATATACTTAGTACTTGCAATATGCAACTCTCTGACAAAATACTATTCAGAAATACTGGCTCATGGTGCTGGCATATACAGAATAGTTGAAATTAGGTGATTACAAAAGTTCTTCTATGTCTCATTTCTCACACAACTTTTACTGAGCACATTTGCTGGCTGCATCGCACTTTCACCCTTGCCCTTGGTGGCTTGCTAATTTTCATGTTTATGTTTCTGTCATATCCACTGGCATCTTTGTATGTGTTTCATTATTAATTGTTTTCCTCTCTCAGGAAGTAAGTGATCAGAAATTTACTGGCATTTCTGATATTATCTAACCATGAACCACTTTTTTATCTAATCATGCACAGCAAGCCTTTTAATTTCCAAGGGTTTCCATTCATTTTCTGGGTGACCATTCAATATGAGATGAGAGACCAAAACCAGAGTTGACTTCTGGCCTTTGTCTCAGTTCAATAAAGCAAAAAAAATTGCCCTTTCACTGCAAAGTCATTACATTGGGTGCAGGTATCAAGCGCATTGAGGTGCTGCAGAACTGTCCCCTATGCGAAATGGCCAGGAGCTGCTCTATGTTGGGCAAAGACATTCCCAGGCGGAGGAAGGAGCAACAGAGAGAAATGGTTACGGGCAGACCCTGACATTCCCCACCTCCTGCACTGCTTGGTGGGTAGCAGATCAGGAGTGAAGCAGTCAACATTGGAAAAGGGGGGTGGAAAGGTGCTGGTTTAATGTTTGTCATTTTGTTTCTCCCTAAGCTGTTTTAATTGCTACAAATTAAAACTAATTTTCCTTCAATCAAGACTGTTTTGCCCAAAACAGTAATTGGTAGGCAGCCCCCCATCTGTATCTCAACCCATGAGCTCTCTTGTTCATGGGGTTTTTTTCCTATTCTCTTCCCTGATCCCTGTGGAGTGGATGAAGTGAGCAGCTGGGTGGGGGGTTGGCTGATAGCCGTGGCTAAGCCGAAGCAAAAAGATTTTGTTTCGATGCTTATGTTCTAAATCTCTCAGACATAAGAGACTTTCCATCAAGCCCAACATTTCAAAAACAAAGCTCAAGGTCTAACTGGCCTCTGCTCTACTCTTATTTCAGCTCAGTCAAACATTTCAGCAATCCATTTAGATGTGCTTTAAGTTTTAACACAGTTGTTATTAAGCAAAGCACTTGAGCAGGATTTGGACATTAATGATTAGAAGCCTTCTTCATTTTCGCAGCTGAAATACTGATTCAGTTCCCTTTCTGCCAGTTGCTGGAAGATCTCCAGAAGTCCACCACATTATTCTTACTTGAATTTTTTCATCAGAGCACTAAACTGTCCTCTATTTCCAACTAAGACATAGCACTTTTTTATCCCAGCATGTTCCCTCTGATTCAAGCATTGCAAAAAATGTGGACTTACATAAGACAGAGCCTTTTTTTTTCCCATCACACAGCATAGTACCACATTTTGAGCAATTAAAAGCTGCAAGTCCAAAAGGTGCACATATTCCAAATTCACATTTGAAATACATCTTCTATTTTCAGGGGTAAAAAAAAAAAAAAAGACCATTAAGAGCACTTCACAAAAGCAAGAATTAAGACATGGGCTAGGCTCCTTAGCAGCTGTTATGACATACATTAATTTGGCAATACATTTTGAGATATTTAAGGGCTAACTTGGCTCTCAGAGTGTTCACAGGGTAGCTCCCCCACCTCTCCTCCATACCCTAACTAGGCAGATGCCAGAGGACAGAGGGCACTGTGTGGGCAGAGTGTAAGCTTACTGTCCACCCAGAACTTCTCCAGGTATCTCTGAAGCAAGGAAGAAGGTAGGCACTCAGAGAAATGCACACACAAACAGGAGAAATCTACAGTGTGATAGAATTAACCACAGAACACCTGCTGATTGGAACCATTTATTGGAAGATTTAAGACTAGTTTTCACAAGCAAGAAATGCTACCACTGCAGTTCCAGGGACTGCTGCTGTTCTTGGGGATCCTACCTCTCAGATCTCCAGTTAGGGGCCCTTAGTTCTGAAAAAATGTAGGTTTTAATTCAATACAGTACTCTGCAATTAATTAGTAATCTCATTAAGGGAAACAAGGCTTTGCTATGTAATAAAATTTTGAGAGGAGTGTGCCATGTGACAGGCAGTGATTTCTTGATGTTTCTTCACAAAAAGGGTTGTAAAGCACTGGAACAGGCTGCCCAGGGAAGTGTTTGAGTCACTGCCCCCCGAAGGTATTTAAAAGACATGTAAATGTGGTGCTTAGTGACATAGTTTAGTGGTGACCTGGCAGTGCTGGGTTAATGGCTGGACTTCATGATCTTGAAGGCTATTTATGAGCCTAACGATTCTATGATCCTATCATTTTTAAAGGGGACATGTTCACCCTTGCTCTGAAGTTCAGAAAGTTGCCCTGTAACATTGCAAGCACACAGGGAGAGATAAAGTTTGTATTTCCTTACCTGCTTCTGCTATGGACAATCCTGCACCTACAGATTTTTACAATGTAATAAGTGATTTTGCTCAGTATTTTCTAACTCAGAAGCTCCAGTGTACCCTTAAGGTCTGGAGATATTCTTGAAAAGCATGTCATTATCAGGACTGACAGGTTTGTGCAGTAAGCATCCGTTGAGTGCATTTTAATACAAAAATTGTTAATTCAACTTTGTTGAATCATCATTAGGAAGAGGTACATGATGCAAGAAAGTAGCTGTCATTTTACATTAGCTTCATATTGTAGTTATAGATTTTTAATATACATTTAATTACAATGATTACAAGCCCTTCTAAATTATCAGCTAGGTCTTTGGGAATATCACTTTCTTTATTTCACTCTGCTTTATCGTTCCCAGATAGGCAACAATTATCATTTGCAGCCAGCTGCTCCTCAAACACACTAGAGAAAAGGGATTTGTTTCTGAAGCTCTGTCTCAGTTGTTTCTCCTTTTATATTTTTTTACACAAACACATTTCATGTGCTTTCTCTTTTAGGCAAATGGACAGAACAGCCTTGTGGACTCCCAGGACTGGCCATCACAAGTTTCTGAATTTAGAGGGACTTTTGATGGATGCCAGGGACATGTCAAAGAGGACCTATGTGACCAGTCATACCTTGGTCTCCATCTGGACAAGTGAGCCAAAGTCTGTCCAGGATGGTAGATGGAATATGGGTCCCTGCTCCAGAAATTGGGAGACTCTTGCACTCACCCAGTCAAGCAGAAGGAGGCCTTGAAACAGAGATGAACTGTGAATGGAAATTAAATGAAATTATGATGTGTCAGCGAGAGGAAAAAAGGAGTTATTGACTTGTCTTTATTATTAGTTCTAATATACCAGCCAGTAATAATGTACATATATATATATATACGTTTCATCTGTTCTGTAATCAAAAAAGGAGACCTTTAGGCCCAGATTCCCAAAAGATGCAAGGCTTAACCGCAGGAAGTATTTCTCCAAAACTTTAGGTGACATGTGAGTATTCTGGGGTCACCTGGGCCAAGAGCTGGGCATGGCACAGATGGGCTGAGCATAGTGAGCCACAGCTGACAGGGCAGTGGAAACCAACAACTAATGGGAGAGCATAGCTGAAACCATTGCACAGGTGCACTGGGATGTCATCATGGCCAGACAGACTGGCAGCCATTGCTGACCCATGGCTATCACAGAATCACAGAATCATTAAATTTGGAGAGGACCTCTAGGCAGCTTCTGCCAGCTGTCTATAAAACAATTAATCAACCTCTTCATCCTGGTTGGGTGGTCTATGACAGACTCCCAACAGGATATCCTCCTCATTGGCCTTCCTCAACTTTACCCATAAATATTCCACCAGTCCATCACACTTGTTGACTTCCATGCAATCAAAACACTCCCTAATAGAGAAAGCCACCCCACCGCCTTTTCTATCTTGCCTATTCCATTTGTAGAGTTTATAGCCATCCATTGCAGCACTCCACTCATGACAGTCTACCACCATGTTTTTGTGTTTCATGTTTTTATCGTGACCCTCAGCACTGGTGCCAAGGGCTGCACTGTCACACAGACATCCAACATTACGTATTGTCCAAACTGGCATCTTCACGTGCTGGAGCAAAGCTGCCCCTGCTGGGGCTGTCCAGCAGCTGGAACGAGCATCGTTAACTCACTGGAGAGATGAAAGGGACAGGTCTTAGGTGATGGTGGTGTCTGAGCGCATGAAAAGATGTTTTTGGCAGAGCCTGTCCCTTGCTTGGCCTGCTAAATTAGCCTGTGCTTTGTAGCATCGTGTTGTCTGGTGTTCCTTTTCCTCCTCTTGGCATTAGGTAAAGTATGTCATAAAGATTTGCAAACTTGAAATATTAATTAGAAAAAGACCCACAAGTATTTTATTATCTCTGTCCTAGTAAGAGCCCTAACAGAAAAAGCAACTGAAAAGTTCTTTTTACAATTTTAAACTTAAATCATCATAAAAGAGCAGAGAGAAAGTTAAAATAGCTGTAGATAAAATCTTGTTTAGAAAAATGGGGCTGTGGTACAAGGAGCAGAGTTATCAGCCCCCCCCGGGGTAAGAGGCAGTGCTTTTCATGAAGCTTTGTTGACACAAACAGGACTGCTGTGAGTGAACTAAAGAGAATGGAAATGAATCAAACAATGCAGCATTATAAAATTCAGTGTTCTGTAAGAATAAGAGGTAGGTAACAGACAGCAGGACTGTGGCAAGTGCCTGTACGGCTTTTGTTAAAGATGCCTTTGGCAAAGGACAGATAAAAGAGCAGTGTAAAATACTGTACTTTCAATGATAAATTAAAATCCACAGTTGCTTTTGGGCACTACAGTGTTGCTTCCTTTTGCTTGCAGTTGATGTTGGTCAGCTAACCATTGGATGCTTGATTAAATTTCTTCCTTTGTTAAATGCATAGGAAGTTGTGCAGACAACCCAAATGGACTTTATTAGCAGAGTCTTAATGATTCAGCTCTGTATCAGGGAGAAGAGAGGACAGTAAAAGGCATCATTTTCTCACAAATATACAAGATAATCATTCGCCAGAATGCTGGGTTGACTCTTCCCCTTTTGTTTTTAATGCTCCCTTCCACCTCCTGCCCTTTTGCAAGGGGATATGTGAAAGAATACATAGTGGAGCTACCGCTGAGGGAAAAATCAAACCATTTCTTGATGTTTTTTAATCTCAGGCTCATACCTCTGATCACCACAGTCCTGTGATCAGTATTGCTTATCAATGTGCTATCAGATTTCTCAGCAGTACAAATATGATACAGAGCAGGCACAGGCAGATGGTCATATTTCTGTTGAATAACCTCCATGACCGGGGGGTATTTATTCCAACTTGATGCAATCAGGAGCTCCAGAAGACAGCTAAAACCTGATATTGTGTGAAGCTTCTCAGTTCAAAGTTACCCCATCCAACATTTCTGGAACAATTATGAAACCACACAGTGAGTTCATAGCACATCAACCTTCTGCATCAATCTGGGTCCAGTATCAGGAGTCCTGCAGACAGACTCACCTTGCCAGGCAACCACAGCCTTGGACACAAAGTCCAAGAAAGCCCCTTTGCAGTCCCAGAAAGGTTAATTCACTCATGCCTAAACTTTTTAGAGAGGATGTTGTCCATTGATTCCAGGTTAATGATATCAACACCAACCAAGGCTTAATCAAAAGTTAAAGAGGTTTCTGATATATTAGCACTGAAACTACCAAGATGTCTGATGCACATTATGCGCTATCACTATTTCATGCAGTCCTCTCTGTATGTAACCAGCAACAAGAGCAGGTGCTTAACAGCCTGGAGAGGATGTCTTCTGCATCCTCATGCTGTGGAACCCAGGCTGGAAGCACTGAACTGCACAGCTCAGGCTGAGGTCCTGCAAATGTCCACCATGGTTTCATTTCCTGCATGCTTGTTCATGCTGTTAGATGTGGCAGTGTGCTGATGCGGGGTTGATGGCAACAAGGGAACCTGCTGCAGTTACCCAAGACTAAATCATAACTTTTAATGTTTAATTAAAATGTTTTAGGTAAACACCATTCCTGCTTTCAGTGGCCTTTCATGGACTTCTGGTTTTGGATTTGTAGCATGTATCTGAACTTTCCTTGCCCTTTTCATTACTGAATGATGCAAGTTTGCTTGAGGGATATATTCCATTATACTTGTAGACATTTGGGGAGAAATTCGGTTAGCGCAATGCCTCAGAATCTCATATATTTCTCTATAACCTCAATTCGTTCATTTTAAGAGCAAACTGGAGACATAAATGCTGCATAACATCCATGCCAGTGTGATTTTCATCACTCTCACACAGATGATCTAAGCTGCACAGCAAGCATTTCATAATGCTGCTTAACAACAAACACAACTCAGTTCTTTGCATTTTGCCTCTACTTGCCTCATTGGTTTCTTTCAGCAGGCTTTTTTCTGGCTCTGGGGAGAGCAGAGATTAATAACACAAATCTAATATTAGAAACATCTTCAGAAGAACAGCATCCATGGGCATGCTCCTTGCATGCCACATCCCCCCCCAGTAACAGGCAGCAGCACCCAGGCCATAGCACAGGGTCACCCACAGTTGTGCACTGGGGAATGTGAACACCGCAGCACTCACTCCCAGCTTGCAATAACTGTATCCCTTGCAAGCAATTTGAAAGAAGGAAAGGTGTATAATAACAACGTTTATGTGATTACTTTCAGTTGCTGGTATCTTAAGGGTAGATTAAAATTGTTCTCAGGCTTGAGAGTGATATTTCTATATTGTTGCAAGGCCTAAGGAGTTGCAGCAGCTTGAAAATAAGCTAGATATTACTTTTTCTTGAGTATCGGGCTCATCTGGAATGCAGTAAACAAGTCTAGGGATAGGAAGGTGCAGTTTGCTACATGACCATGGAATTGTACAGTTCTCACGGAGGGTATTTTGAGCAGTAACATTACAGCACTCCCATCCTACAGTACATGGCCAGTTACCTGTAGAATTTTTCAGGTTTAATACCCAGCCCCACAACCACTGAGAGGAGACTTATGCCTCTGTCTACAGGCATCTCACTACTGCCAAGATCTAGAGAACTGCATTTTCAAGTAAGACCACTTGCTAATGAAATGTAAAAATGGCTAAAAATTTTTTTCCTCTCACCACTTGTTTCACAGCAGGAAAGTCAGCATAAGGTTCTGTAATAGCTATCTAATGCCATGACAAAACCAGTATCCAGATGCAGCAAGGTTATTTTTTAGTCTATTCAGTTTCCTACGAGACATTATATTCCATCAACACCCTTCGTAACTTCTTAGCAACACAACATTCTCTTTGCAGCTTGTTCAGCTCTACTTCCAATGCTTAAATATGATTTGATAAAAATAACTGTCTCAGAAACCACACAGTAACATTTCAAATCTGATAATCAGAGTTTGACTTAAGGCAAAACGGCTAATAAAATTATATCCAGTACTGTCTGGTAACCAAAAATAAATTGAGAAAAAAGTCATCTCTTAGGATGCTTGTCAGCACCAACTATTGCTGCTTCCAGAGGAGGCTGGAGAAAAAAAGCCTTTCATTCTCATAGACCCATTTAAACACAGAATGTCAAGGATTTTCCATAGACACCATCTCAAGACCTCTGACACAGACAGTGGGGGCTGGGGAAGGGGTGTTGGTGGGTGAAATCTGACCTCAAGTGCCACTTTCAAATTAAAATTGAATGTAACTTACAAAAATAATTGTATCCGAGTTACTTCTAAGAGTAATAACTTCAGTTAGTGCAAAGATGCAGACTGAAAAGTCATTTTCTCAAAAGCAGATGCTGAGTGATACGGACTCCAAAAGTGGTGTAATGACAGCAGCCAATTCAGTAAAGAAGGAGGCTAACTCCTCCTCTGCCCCAAACCCCTCATAATTTGCAGAAGGCAGGGATAATAGTCAGGTTCAAAGGACTAAGATGCAATGGTAACAATCTCAAGGAAGGCTCAATGGCCAAGAAATCTACCATCCCATTAGTAGCATTCGGCATAAGGAGTAAAGATGAAAAACATACAATAACGTGCTTTAAACCTACATAAGGTGAGAGGAGAAATCTCTATGAGACTGAAATATGCATGTCCCTTATATCCACCCCCATGCACAAATAATGGATATATTAATCTCAGTTTACTGTATTTTCCCATCAGATACACAAAGGATGGGGCAAATAGTAACTTCTTTTCATAAGTCAGCTATCACCCAGTAGCACAGGAAGAGCCTTGAAATATAGTGGAATGCATTTGATTCCCAAAAACTCTATTACTGCTGCAATGAAATTACAGAAAGAAAAGGCAGAACTGCCTGTATGCAGATAAATGCCCAATAAAATTGGAAGTTTTTAAAATGTGTTTCTAAAATGCAGAGCAATAAACCCATGCTCACATTATCATCACCATTCAGGCATTTAAAGATTTGCTAGACACATTCACCATGCCTGCATCCTTCTCCTTTTTTCCCCAGTACAATCTCATTAAATGAACAGCAGGATAATATATTCTGAAATGTCAAAACCAGGACAATGAATAACAACATGGGCAAATATGTTACTCCTGATTTTCAGGCTGTTATTCCCAGTGTAAATATTGTCCGTCTTTGGTTTCTTATCTGTATTTTTAAGAGGATGAAGACAACGTACACAGTAGATCTCTTTCAGTTGGCATGCCTAAAGTTATAATATAAGAAGGACACAATATAAAACATACAGCAGTATTGAAGCACGGTACAGATAGAGGTTGAGAGAGTCTTCCAGTCCAGACAACACTTTTGGAAAAGGACACAGAGTAATTCAGGGGCCTTGCCCAAAGGACTAGCAGACTTGCCAAGAAGGACCAAATGGTGAGGAGCAAGCTAGAGGAGGTCACTGACATTGCTAATGGTCCTTGCTTGTGCTCCCACTCTACAAAGGCTGTCTCCCAGCCAGTCTGAGGGACCTGATGGATGTTGGCTCAGTCTTGAGTGGCTCTTTGAGCTGGATGATGCCCAATGTACTCGCCAACCTATGCGACCCTTTAGGTCCAGGATGATGATCACTAACTGATGCTTTGTTACTTTCTCCCTGGGTTTTGGAGAGAACCAGGTGGAAAGGAGAGGCAAGTATGCTATGTGCCCTGGAATGGGCTGGAAGGTAGCTGTAGGCAGAGAGGATCTCCTAATCCTGCCAGAGTAACTGGAGCGTGCCCTCTTCACCTGAGGCCAGAGTGCATTTTTCACATGGCTCTCAGGGATGGATACCCCTGTCAGACATACTGACTTGTACTGATGTCAGCATGACCTCAGCTGCAGAAGGGTGGTCATTTTCATTCCCTTTGCTCTGCTGTTACTGTCTCAAAGAGGATTCTCTAGGAAAGGGATTCTCCCTTTCTCATCTTCTGGGCTGACAGCACTGTAAACACCACGTTCCTGACATAGAGCACATTCTAATGGGATTTCAGAAAGCTTCACAGGGGAGAAATAATTCTTTTCTTTTACAAACAGCTTGCAGAAGCATGGGGAAATGGCAGTCACATAGCAGATCCCAATTCTCATGATTTCAAATTCTCAATTTTATCCAACGCACTTTCTTCAGCAAAGTATTGTTCTTAGTATGTGCTGTGCCAGAGCCACCAACCCTTCAGGTCCTGAATCCCCAGCAAAAAATAATATGTAGCCTAGAGATGCCCTCAAGCTTTAAACCATACAAGCTGAGCTCCCAATTCACCTGCTAGGAAACCTGACAGTAATTGATCTGCGACCCTTCATCTTGCTGCAAGAGGCACCATCAGCTTGGGATATTACTGAATTCCTAATGATACTAAAGAAAGTATATTACTAGCCCTGTATTTTATTTTTTAAAATACTTTTTCTTCAGCTTGCAGAAAAATCACTTCTGCTAGAGAGAACATCATCATAACTGCCACAGGAAGGGAAATGAAGAGGAGGATTAGCCAGCAGATAGTGTCTGTAGGTAGTTTCTATGGATGAGGAGGGGACCAGGGTCATTATAATTCTAGAAGCAGTTTGGTTGCTGAAGCTTGTCTTCATTTACATTTAAGTGGTTATTGCATTCTGCTTATGCACTTATGTCCGTTGTTTAACTTCAGGCTCCCAGATAGTCCATAGACAACCTTTATGCTTTTTTAATCAAAGACTTCTGGAACATTTTCCCTGTATTCTTTGTCCTGTAAGTTAAGCTTCAGTGTTGCATATCAGTTCAGCAGACCTATTTTCTGCTGACTGCATTTTTTCAAGTCTTTCTGGCACATCTTTTTTTTCAGCTCTTCAAGAAAATGGCCAGCTTTCTTTTCAAAGGGTTCTGAAATCTTTCATGGGAGTCCTAAAAAGCAGGAGTTTCTCTCTTCAGTACAAAAACACTAGACATTTTCTTCAGTCTTCTATAGGGTGAAGGTCCCAAAAGAAAAATAAAGTTATTTTCATTAACAGCCTTACAAGCCTAACAACAATGCTTTCCATGGAAGAACTCTCACTGGAACAGATTTATATAATCCCTGGGCCTCAAAAAGATACCTTGCAATTACGCCAACTCTTTTTTGAGAAACTCAGGAAGTTTTAGTGCATCACTGAGCAGTTAACATCTGTGATTTCCTACTGAGTTCCGAGGTTTAAATCAATTAGCAGTAATTGGGACTGTTTACAGTGGCCTTTCATGTGGAACAAACATATGCTGGAATTTTAAACTAAATATTTAAGTTCCTGCACCAAGTGACCATACTGCAAATGTTAAAAAATATTTTGACCCTATGCTGTGCTGTTAGCTTAGTTAGTAACTTGTCATTCTTAGCAGAAGCTATTTCTAATCTTTTAAACAAAACTGAAATCATAAGGCTTGGAGAAAAAAAAAAAAAAAATTTCTTTTTATTTTTATGTTCTCCATTTCTCAACAGCTAACTGTTTATGCTGCACTAAAATTACACAAACCTAAATTAATTAAATGAAACAAACCAGCTAATTTTGGATCGAGTGGTCTTGAAAATTTCCTCCTGCCTATTAAGGTAATAAACCTACCACATCAAATTACACTCAGAAGTGCTATATGCAGTTTTCGTAAGGGATCAAAGCCACTGATAACAGTAGTTAGTTGTGCGAATTATACTGCAGTTTTAAATAAACCTGCTGATCTTTCAGTATGGAGAAGTTATCAAATCAAGAAATTAGCTGAAAGTTTGCTGTGGTGTTTCCCTGGCTACCTGGAAGTGAATTGCCCAGTTACTCCCTATCTAGTGCAACATGAGGAAGGAAGGAGTAAGATGGTCCCAAATTTTCTATTGTTTGGGACTTTTCCAGTACTTCAAATAAGAAAGAAAAGCGTGTTGACTTCTTAGAGTCTGCAAATTCTCAGGGGTTTTAAGTGAATTTACCAGTGTTAGCAGTTGTGAAAACCGTCTTCATGGATGAGACTGAAGCAGGTGCTGACCCATTGCAGATGCCTCTGCACCTGCAGAGGAAGGGAGATGCTGTTTATCCCTGTTTAGTAAATGGGAACAACCAGCTCCTGAGAAGTTGTGACACGGAGAAGCTGAGAGACACGTCATTTGCACTGGTGATGCTGAGGAACTTTTTCACCTTTACACCGAAGGGAAAGCTAGACAGTGGCTGTTGATGTAAAAATGACTATTGCATATTAGAACTGAAGTGGAAAGGATTAGTGCAAATGCTTATTTCCATACTGTTATGTTGCCAGGGGAATCTATAACAAACACAACCACTACTGGAGAAAGTCAGTTCAACAGAAAAATGCTTTTAAAAATTGAAAGATGAAAGGAGACACAATTATATTTTGTTCAGGTCAATAGGCACTTTCACTCAAGAGGACAATTATTGAATGGCAAAGAAGAAGATGCAAAGCCATCATTACTCTGTAATGAACAAAGCCTGTAGCTGGTTTAGCAGCTATAACCTCAAAACAACACCATCAGCCATTTGCTAGTGGCTATTTTTTAAGGCTAAATGAATGTTTACATGGAGAAAAGCAGGGGAGGGCGGAAGTGCACACAGCTTTATGAATATACATCTAAACTTTCAGAGAGCTCTTTCTCCATTGCTGCCTTTGCAGGTCTCCTTCCCTGGGGCTGGGAGTAGACATGAGGACCTGGAAAGTCACCAGTCCCCACAACGCCTTTGCAAAAGGGGTAGTGCTGACCAGTGACAGGCTACAACAGGGTCACCAGACCTTTCTCTTGCTGTTGCCACCCAAGATATTTTCACAGCTTATTGTCACAATCATGTTTGCACTTCTTCCAAAGACAGGAGCCTACTAGTCGCCTTTTCCCCAAATCTTCAGCCAAACAACCATTTGAACTCAAGTCCTTCCTCATCTGGATGTTATTTGCCTTGTTTCTCCTCCTCCTCTTCAGCTCTCTGCACCCACTGGCCATCCCACTAGCACGCTTGGCTCTGCTCCCTGTTTTGGGCCCCTCTGCCCTTGACATTTCAGTCTAAGCAAACAAAGCCACAAAGGGTCTGTCCTGTTGAGAATAATTTTTTCAAGGCAAAGTGTTCTCCTGGCTTTCTCTGGGAGGCAAATGCCAACAGTGTTGTTACTCCAACAGTAATGGGCCATCCTCATACAATCACAGAGTGGTTGAGGTTGGAAGGGACCTCTGGAGGTCATCTAATCCTAGAGCCAGTTGACCACAACTGTGTCTCAACAGCTTCTGAATATCTCCACAACCTCCCCAGGCACCCTGTGCAGGTGCTCAGTCAACCTCAGAGTAAAGAAGTACTTCCTGATGTTCAGGCAGAACCTTCCACATTTCATTTAGTGTCCATCACTTCCTGTCCCAGGGCACCACTGAAAACAGCCTGTCTCTGTTCTCTTTGTACCTTCCCTCCCGGTATTTATATACACTGATAAGATTCCCCTGGGCCTTTTCTCCAGCATAAACAATCCCAGCTCCAGTGAGATGCTCTGGTGCCGTCATCATCTTCATGGTCCTTTGCTGACTTTCTCCAGTAGCTCCAGTAGCTCTGCTGCAGAACCCAGAACTGAACAGACGCTGCAGGTGTGACCACACCAGTGCTCAGAAAAGGGCAAGGATCGCCTCCTTTGACCTGCTGGCAACACCCTTCCTAATGCAGCCTGGGACACCATTAGCCTCTTAGTGGCAAGGGTACATCCCTGACTTGTGATCAACTTGGTGTCTGCAAGGACTCCCAGATCCTTTTCTGCCAAGCTGCTTTCCAGCTGCGTGGCCCCACCCTGTCTTGGTGCATGAGGCTGTTGCCTGGGGACTCAGTACTTCCCTGTGTTGAACTTCATGAGATTCCTGTCAGCTCTTTTCTTCAGACTGTCCAGGTCCCTCCAAATGGCAACACAAACATCTGGCCACCAGATTCTGTGTTTTCTTCACCTCTGACCCCATCTAACCTGCAGGGGAATCCCATGACCTCAGCCAAAGCTGCAGTCCAGCCTGGAGCCCCACTCCCAGCTCTGCCATGGGGAGCATCAAGGTGCCATCAAACCCAACCCTCACTGCTGCTTGAGTGCTCTCCAAGCTTTCTTTGTGCAGAGATGACAGGAGGATATTGACTTCCAGAAGGCCATGTCCCTGTCCCAACGGTGACTTGATAGTGACTATTTCACTCTGTGTAACTTGAACCATTTAAATCCTGCCTGCACTGCACAGCATGTGGACGAAGGTTGTTTGTGTAATTAGCTTTCCATAACCTAATTCCGCAGAATGTGGTTCTCATCCACATTGTGTCTCCTTTCCACTCCTCTGACATTGCAAAAAAGAGACACGCGGATAAATCCACTTCAAGAGTCTTTGATCCAGCAAAATACAGCAAAGTAAAGGAAAATGCGGCTTTCAGCCTTCCAGAAGTCTGGCCATGTCTGTTTTCTTTAATTGCAGCAGCCGTTCTTTGTTCTTTCTTCATGTGCATTACCTTCGTGATTTTCAATTTTTATTTTTTTTTTGTCCTAGCTGATCTCCTATCACTCTCCATGAGATTTCTGGATATAAGGCATGTGATGCAAATTTAGATATTTGTCCTTCCAAAATTTGTCACAGTCCAATTCTTTCACTAAGATTTCAATTTCAAACCCCAAATACCCCTAATTTGAGGAGCTGAGTAGTCTGGAATGATCAGGCTGAAAACAGACAAGGAGAACTGGTGTAGTTTTGTTGTCCTGACATCTCCTCCCTCTCTGATATAAGTAAAATGTTCAAATTGAATTTAAATATATACTTTGATATTCAGGCTCCACTATCTTTACATTAATGTAGTGATATTGTGATGCTTTATAAGTCTTTATTTTCCATTGAACAACATGGGCCTCATATTAATCAGTTTCAAGTGTATTTGAGAGATGAAAGGTGACAGAACTGGTAATTACCTCATTTCTCATTAAAGATGACTTAGTACCCCAGGGATCTATATTAGAATAAATATTCTATCTCCTGTTTATTAACCTTTGTTCTTTAAAATGGTGAATGAGTGCTGATAGAGCTGTTGTTACTGTGACTGTCTCAGGAGCTGATGATGTTTCCCCAGCTCCTAATATGATTTGGAGTCACCTTACCAAAAATAAACAAAACTTGACTCTATTATACCCCAGACTGTCTGTATTTCTAACACATACTTTAAATATACAGGCAATATCAGCTGATGATGTCTCAGCATCTAATACCATGAAACCTACTTTGTCACTCTCACATCATTTTATATATGCTAAACTGTAGTGAAGCAAGTGCAGAAATACACAGAGTCCCTGGGTTTCCTTGGCCAATGTTTGTTTTGGAGGGTGAGCTCTTTTTGGTAAGGAACACAATCTTTCTTGTATTACATGAGAACTGCCATCTGACTTGTTTCCTACAGTAGCCAGAGCAAGCTGCTTCAAAAGGAAGTTCCTAAAATCCTATTTGGCTGTTATAGAGCAACTTATCTGCTCAAACCCAAGATAAATGTCCTGAAGCAGGAGAGTTTATACTGCTTCAATAACTGATAATTTTAGATCTGGCAATTTCCCCTTAATGCCAGCACTAATGAAGTATTATTGTTTCAACTGCAGAACCTTAAAAGAAACAGAACAAACAATGAGGAAATAGAATAAGCATTGATTTAATAAGAAAACAGAACTGTGCTTTGATGGAGAATAGGCAGCTGCAGTCAAAAAAAAAAATAAAAAATCTGGATGCTACCACAGCATTTTAGACAAACTTGGTAGGAGTAAGTCCAGTAAGTATATGAAACAAGTGGAATCACTTATCTAAGCTCCCAATGGGCTCAGTTCAGAGTAATGTGACTTGGTAACATTTATTATTTGGTGCATATTAATATTTTTGGGCTCAGTAACCAGACAACTAAGAGATGTTCCTTTGTAGTTCTATCATATTTGTCTTTGCATAAAACTTTCCAAAATATTTTTTTTTTTCAATCCAAAAAAAGTGATTAATTGGATGTTCTGTAAGGATTTCAAATCTACTAAAGAGATTTGGGGACAGTTCCAAACATCCTGGTATGGATGCCTGTCATGGTCATTGACACTATTTTAGTCACTTCCAGCCTAACAAGCCATGACGATGGACACCAGAGAGTGGGTGCTCTGAATCACTCACTAAGTTTCTAAACAGCACATGGGTGGGGTGGACAGAATATGGTTCTCAAACGCACAGCCCCTACTAGCACTAATGGATCTGAGCAATAGCCAAGGTTTCACTGGCATTAAAAAATCTCTGGTGAAAAATCCAACATTTATATAGCCTCTTTATTTTTTGCTATAAAGATCCCCAAGAATTATGACAACGATATTTTATAAGAACTGGAAGTTATACCTAAAAGTCAGCTACTCTGATAGCTTCATTACCTTTTAACTTCTCTGCCTGATGGTCACACTGACAGGTTTGACACTTTATTTAGTGGAGATTGGTAGTAATATCTACTTGGCTAGACACTTGACACCTACCTTGCCTTATTATTTTCCTGTGCATCTCCTCCAAGGGCTGATTCATTTCAGCAGCATTTGTTGCAAGCAGAATCCATGGAAGCACAAAGTGACAGATGAGAATATGAAGACTCCCAGTTATCCAGCTCAGTACTCATAAGTGATACAGGGAGCCATGCCAGAGGCAGATAACCAGGATATTTGCTGAAGTCCCTGAAAATTGTACGTGTTACTGAGTTTGGAAAGGAACACTCAGATTTCCTAGTTTGCTTACTAACTGAAGATTTTACAATGTGAAACAAAACAAAATCAATCATTTTTTTTCTGCTTGAGAGACCTAGCTACTTCTTCTAGACTGCAGAATCTCAGTATTACTGTATATGACAAGTATACAACTGAAATGAGCTCACTATGCTTTCAGATAATAAAAAAATACTGTGGGAAATACATGTGTCTTCTTTCCTAGGTGACCATTGCAACTATGGGCTAAACAGTCTTTCTCAACCTCAGGGAGTATTTTACAGCTCCATGACATGCTGAGCAGCTTTAACAGGTGGGATAGATAGTGATAGAGCTGAGTCAGTCCAATCAGTGATCAACATCATTGATGCTCAAAGGAAGGAGGTCCTGCTCTTCAGCAGCACCTTTATCTTGCTCTTTTCTCCCTTTCCAGGAGAAGTCAAACCAAGAAAACCAAGGTGAATGTCTTTTGATTAGTGAATCATAGCAGTGTGCTGTGTTGTGAGAAAGCCATCAGAGCTGATGTGGTGAAGAGGGCAGGCATAGAAAAGAGGGCTGGCATAGAAAAGTTACACCTGTCACTGAGCCATTAGTTGATACCGCTGAGCCAGCCCCATATCTGGAAAGAGCCTGTCTTAGATACCCCATGTTCTGGTGATGAGTCTGCCATACACTGATGGTCAGGTCTCCTGAGACAAAGATGGATCTGAATTTGTGTTTTCTACATCTCAGGTAAGTGCTCTGCCCACTTAGCATTTAAAAGTGGGACTTTCACTCCTGTTAAAAAGGAAGTCTAATATTCACCACTCTGTTGGTTTTTTTTTTCTTCCTTCAAAACATGAAGCGTATAGTGCTTAACTCTGGGACAGCGTTCAGAGTTGCTAAGATGCAGGAGACTGTCTCCTGAGCACCCCCCGTTCACCAGTTTAGGTGGCCACTTGCATTTTTCCCGTTCCTGTGAACCTCCAGGGATGCAGCCCAGTGAAGTTGTGCACAGCATGGGCTTGGTAATTCCACCGGGCTGCTCCACCAGACCCACATGCCACAGCATCTCATTTTCCTTTGTCAAGCTTGCTTTCAGCATGCCCTCAGCCTTAAAATTGTTGCTAGGGAGTCCCGCTTTTTGCTTGGGAAAACAATAAAAAAAGGCATGTGAAAAGAACTGGGTAAGTAATTAAGGTAGTGCATTATTACATCTTTGTCTTTTTCTCCTTGCTGAAGAGATAGCAGCAATCATTTCATTTGCTATTCTATGACTTAAAAGTGGGAGTATGATGCTCACAAATACTCTGACATGATTGCTGGTAAACCACCTGCATCCCCACCAAACTGAGAGCTGCTCACGAGCAAAGGAAGAAATGAAGAAAGATAAGCTCTGTCTTTGAGAGAAATAAAAACAGAGCATGCCCCAGGTGCACAGGTGACAATTCCCTCAGGACCACTGAGATTCATTTGTGCTCACCAACAGCCTGCTAAGAGCCTTGGTAATGATCCCTCACTGCCCAAAGAGGTGACATCCCCTCCTCACCCCTAGTAGACACCTCCCTGGTTGCCTACTAAGGCTGCAGCAGCCTTCGGCAAGGAATGTCTTGTTTTTAACCAAGTACTTTAACTCCACCTGGCTAAAAGCAAATTCCAAGCAGGCATATTTATTTACAGCATCCAAAATAGACAACACAGTAACAAAAAGGTTTTAAGGCATAAGAAAGAATGCAATACTCAGCCTCCTTACAAGAGAAAATACAAAAGGTGCTTTCTATTCAATATCCCGCTCATTTGCTGCAGGTGCTCTTTCATGGCAGGGATCCTGTCTCCCAGTGTGTCATGCATTGCAGGCTGCATGTGTTAGAGACAAACCTTTCCTTCACACCAACGTCTGCAAATAATCTCCTTTCCAGGGGTTCTGAGCAGATTACAATTTTCCTCTTGAAACTTTCTTTCTTTCCATCTGAAACTTACCTCCTTCAAACTTACTCAGCAGATGATCTTGACACTTCTCCAGTTAAATTAAGAAAGTCTCACTTCTCTGGAGATGCAAATGTCACTTTGTCAGACCAGCTGTCATCCCCTGTACTTTACTAACCAACAAGTACATTCCTGACTGCATGCTGCTCTACCTGCTGAAGCTCTCCTTCACTGGTGTGGTGACTCAATTGCGTTTAATATGAAAGTCTCTCCAGGCACTGCAGTTTGTATTTAAAATCAGCTATAGCATTCATAAACACCCTTGGCACAAACATCTAATGCAACAAGTGAACACAGTCATTATCATCCCTTGAATGAGATGCTAATGCTGGGATTAAGGCAATTGAAGGAGACAGAGAGGAAAACCTTTCTTGCAAACATACCATGAAAATACCACAAAGAATTGACAACAGAACAACCTTTGGCACCTGTAACAGATATTCTCCTGAAAAATACCATATTTTCAACCCACATTAACTCCCTATGGAACAAAAGGCAAATTCAATACAAATAACAATCAAAGGGAAAGCCCAAGCTATTTTCCAAGTATATTTGAATAAGGGTGAATTTTATTTCTCTGCTCTTGGGATGACCCGTTTCCTTTAAGGCTTTCAGTATGTTTCTGGGTGGGATGACAACTGAATGACATCAGAGCTGACAGCTCTATTAGCCTTAGAAACAGGATGGGCAAAAGTTGTGTTGTATCACCTCTGGATAATGAGCTGGATTTCTGAATGCAGCCCAGATTGTTGCAGGACAAGCCATGATGTGACAGGCTAGTGGTAGATGAAGCAACACAACCAGAGGACTCCTTTTATATCCAGGGCCTTTACTAACATACCTACTATATATAGTACAAAGAAGGCAGGAAAAGTCCTGCACAAGAGCTCTAGGATCAGTAGAAACCAGGTTTCAGTTACCTGCAAAAGTCTTCCCAGGCAAGTCTTTGAGCAAAATGCTGTGGCTGTAATCTTTGCAAAGCTTTTCCCTGGCAGCACTCCATCCTAACACGTCTACAGGTCAAGTTGATTATTCTTCATCTTTCACTTCCCACTTACACCACAGCTCAGGGGAGATCAGAGTTAGTGGCTGTAGGGGTGCAGAGAGGGTGGTTGTCTCAGTTTCTACTCCAGGATCTTTCTGTTATCTCATTACAAATCAAGAACAGAAAGACAGGAGCGCCAGGGAGGAGCCAGGCAATGTTCCTACATCCTGGAACACTGCAGGGATGGGAGCAGGTCCATGTGTAAAAGCATGAGTGTGTGGTGATCAAATGCATTTATACCACAGTGTCTTGAAATAATGTTCGCCTACAGCTGGGAAACTCTCTATTTGGGAATTCCTGGTATTCAGTTCATTCAAACCACCGTTGTTGTTCCCCTGTTAAAACATAAACTTGAATCATAACAAGCTATCCACACATGGGCTGTTGCTAGGCTTGCTTAAAACACTGGCAGTTACTCTTTTTTTGTCTCATCTTACTTGGTTAGCTATTGTAGAAATCTGCTTCTTCCAAGTTCTTCCAGAGAAATGCTTCATTGTGGAGAAATGTATTCCCTTGTACTCCCTTTCTTTGCCTGTGGGGAAAAAACAAAAAACAAAACAAAAACAAAACCAAAATAAAACAAAGAAAACAACATCAACAAAACAAACAAACAAACAAAACCACAAACAAACAAACAAAAACCAACCAAACAAAAAACAAACAAACAAAACAAACAAACAAAAACCAATACAAACTTGTGAATAAGAAGGATTTGAAAAAAGAGAAGAAAAAAAATTAAAAAGCACACAAAACCCCAAAACACCAAGATTTTTGTTTCTATCTTGAGGTGGTACTGAAAACACAATTTACTGGTATTGAAAACATCCCAGAGAATGAACACATAGGTATTGAGGATATTATCTTTGTGGGGAAAAGAAAAAAAAACAACCCATACATTTTTTGTGGAAAAGTTTTAAGCCTTTAATATTTGGTAATTCATACCTGGCAAAAGTCAAGAAGGGAACAGAAGAAGGCTTTCTGTTTTGCGGAAGCATAGAGATAGACACACAGTATGCACAAGGACAATGTTGTTTGCCATATTCTTACCTCAGATCCTTGTCAATGGTGAAAGAAAGTAAATACCCTTGTAGGCTTTTTACATTCTTTCATATTACGTCTCTCAGCACCTGTTCTCTCCCTGAATTAGCAAAATTCACAACATGTTCAAACAAAAAAAAGAAATTATTTCCAATGTTTAGTTTATAACTCCAGTCCAGAAGGTGCAGAAGGGTCTCCATTTGTGAAATGGTGAAAATAAATTTAATGGGGAAGCTGAATGTGCTACTGGTTACCTTTCAACTATTTTTTATTGGCTGTACTATATATACTTCTCAAGCATACTTTCTGATGGAGAGTATTGGAATTGCTGTATCTCTGCAGAGGAAGAAGGGGGTAAAAATTACATGGTGATATGAGAAAAGCAGATATGGAAGGTGATCCTCAGGACTAAAGAGTGACAAGAAATTCAGAAACTGCAAGACGTTAATGAGATGTATTGATTTAATTAGCCAGCATAACATCATTTATCATGCTAGCCACAAGAGACATGCCCATAACAGCTATTGTTTGAAGGTCACACTCAGATGTAACATATTTACTATGTTATACAAATGTCTAACTATAGAGATCTGTTTTACTTAAACTTGGGAAAAAGTTACTGAAAGGCAATTTTGAAAAGCCTCCACCTGAATAACATAGTGCTATGTGTTGTAATAGAGTCCATTCATCCTCTGAACAACCAGGAGTTTCTGGATTCCCAACGTTTAGTGGATTTAAATGTCGGAGGTAAACAATAAGGACTCACTTAAATAGTGGTATCTGTAACAAATTCGGAATACTCAAGTTTCAGGACATTTTATTGTTTTATAATGTCAGGCTCATGCCTGACAGTCTTTTTCCCTACTTCCTCTGCCTGTTCATTATTCAGGAAAGATCTTAAATAATGATAAGGCTCCGAAAGAATTCTCAGCAGCAAAAAGCTTCTTAAGGGTTCATTTATGGTCTCAGCTACAGAGGGGTAAGACTCAAGTACCCTGACAAAGCAAAAAGAGCTCCTGGGGATACATGCCAGCATAAATGGGAGCTTAATTTGGCCCTAAATTAGAAACTCTTTGTCGGCTAGGGGCTCAGATATCCTACAGAATTCAGTGCTGCCCCTCTGACACTGGGTATTCTTCTAATTGGAATTTCCTTGCCTTAGTGTGAAATTATTGATTTATTTTTTTAATTAAGCTTTTTATGCCATTTTCTTTTTCATTTTATGACTTATAAAGTTTGTGAAAAGTGTTTTGCAGCTGTTCATATTCATTTCAGCTGTTAAGCAGCACATAGAGATGTTCTGCTTTCCTAAGCATGCATTTCTTCAATTGAAACTCCTATTTTAAAAAAGTAATAATAATAAGATCCATGCTTGTGAATTTCTTCAACCACCTTCCCACCAGGAAGATTTAGAAAGGCACCCCTCAGGAGCACACACCTTTTACACCCATTTTGTGCTGGCCACAGCTTCACCCCTGATCGTACGAACCCTCAAATCTCAAGTAGACTGCAGCAACACAAGCCCACACAAGTGACAATCAACACGGGTTCGGACTCGGCTGCCGTGACTCTGGCTTGTGCACATATCAGATGCCTCAGTGTTGAACAAGGATGTTGGAAATTAGTGCCTGCTCACAACTTTTTCAGTAAGGTTATTTCTGCTGTATTTAAACTACCTTTACAGTGGCTGCACAGCAGAGCCAGTCTGAAGGATGTTTTCTACTACAGAGAAAAAGGAGTTTTATGTTGTTTTGGCTCTGCTACATGCAGAACACAAAAAGCTGAAGTCTTAATATAGTTCTTCTATTTATGCTCTCTTTGTCTCCTTCACCTCTGCTTGTTGCCTTTAAAGCTTGAAAAGTTTCCTTTCAGGTGATTTAAAAGCATTACTTTTAAAAGTTAGCATGGTACTAAAGGACCATTTCTAGCACAAAATGGCCAAAGTAATTGCCTAGGGAAGCTGGTGTTACTTTCAGAGGTTAGAGGGCTACATTCCTACTGAGGTGAGAAATATTGGTTGCACAGACACAGGAGTATTTGCATGGCGCACTAATAACATGAAAGGAAAAAGCCTGGCTAGTAGGTTCTTAGTGAGAAAGCAGGTGGTCATCAGGGCTCACCAGAGTAGTTCATCTTTCAGCTTTCCAGCCTGTTTAATGTAATATTTGTTTTAGGACCCTGTCTTACTCTTCACGTGTTGTTGCTCTTGCAGGCTACTCAAGTAGAAAGGGATCCTTGGCAAATGTGTGAAATTTTGTCTGATGAGGGACATGAGGGACAGGACGTTTCTTTGCCCGTACCTCTGTTAAACCTTCCTATATTACATAGCCTTCCTAATGACCTGTAGGATGTTCAGTTCAGAAAATATAATGATGCTCAGATTATACATACTTGAGAAGTCACCTCTTACTCTTCAGTCAGTGGCAGCAAGGAAAGAGCATCCCCCCTAGGTCTTAGCAGCTGCCTGGAAAAGAAGGGACACCCGTAACAATTTATCTGAGCATCTGCAGTGCAGCTTTTCTGCTTCGGAAAAGGAGCCTCCTAGAATCCCTTGCAAAGACAGGATTGTCCCCCCTTTCGCATTAGATCTGGATGGCAGAGGTGGAATTACATCTTTAAGGCTAATCCTTGCTTCAATGCAACCCATAATATGTAACCCATTTAGCTTGTTTTTCAAACAAATGGGTAAGAACAAAACAAACAGTACACATTTTAAGAAGACTTGATACTATTAATGCTAACTCTGTGAAAGTATAAATAAGCCGCTGCAGTTTAACAGAAAGCAGAATTTCCTAGATGAGCATAAACTAATGGCTCATTGGCTAAAATAGATCTGCAGTCCCTGCTGTAGAAGCCCAGCTACTCTGCTGTTCTCAATGAAAGAACAATCAGAAATAAAACAAACACTCTGGGATCTTGAAAAATATGGGAAGATACCAGCTGGTGTTAAACAGTGTAGAAATGACACAGTAGTGAAACTAATAAATAAATACAAATAGGTTTAAGGCATCCTCTTCAGAAATACTACCCTATGGGTTAAGGATCTGAAGATTTAGCGTTTAACAGTTCTGGCAAAAAAGGAACCCATCCTCTCCCCTGCGTAAGTGCTTCAGTTCTTGTTCCTTGCTACATAAATCACGGGCAGAGTAAACGTATTACAAGTTAAGAGAAGGAAATAATATGATCTCCTAGCAGACACTGGGAGCAACAGCTTTTCAAAAACGTGCCAAAATGCCATGGAACTATTAGTATGGAACAAGATACACCTTCTTTTACAGTCTAGAGCAAATTCGTCTTTTATCTATTAAATCCCTGACAGCTTACCCAAAACCCCACAGTCTTTAACACATTTCTCCTCATAACATCTCTTTCAAGTCTAGACTCTGATTTTCTCCCATTTTTATAAGTGCAGATGAGAGACACAGGTAGAGACAGGTACAGATTCAGAAAAAAGGACTAGATGCTCAAATCCCCCAGTGCCAGTCACAAAGCCCGAGGATATCCAGTAACACTGGGCAAAAACCATAGCACTGAGAGCCAAAAAAAGTTTCTTCTCTGATATAATTTGAACTGAAGAAGAGTTGACGGAGTCCATAGATGCCCCTGACATACAACAACTCCCTCAGGACGGTGGATACACCTGAAAATGGGAGACAAATAGATAATACAACATTGATCACATTGTCCACATTTTGTGATCACAAATCAGTTTTCTGTTGACAAGGCTCATTTTTCACAGCAGCATCTTTGTCTCCAAGCCTTTGCCAAAGAGTTATAACTTCATCAGTGCATTTGGGAATACATTTAACAAAATTGCCTTTTGCAGAAGTGAGATAGTACCAAAGCAATGCAGTTCTGGAAAACAACAACACAGAAGGAAGGAGAAAAGCTATCTGGAAAAACTAGTGAAGATGGCCTTCAATTTCTTAATAATATACCCCAGCACATTGTTGCTTGCATATTATTCTCTTTGTGAATTACAGTAAAATGAAATTACCAGAGTTTTTGCAACGTGGTGTGTGCAACACCATTTCATCAGAAGGATAAGAAGTCAAAATTGCGCTTTAATATCAGCAAACTGTCTCAGTATGAAGACTGCTCATATGTGACCTTTAATCTTGAATTCTTCATGAAATCAGGTTTACAACATATTATTATTCAAAGGAGTGAGCCCAGTCCCTGAAGCTGTAGAAGAGACTGTGTCTAAACACATGACAAGCTCAGAATTCCTTAACCCTTTCCTCCAAATAATCAAAAATTTGTTCATACATACCATCAAAAACTTAAACCCATGCTTAGAGTATGTGATAAAAAGCTTCAAGGCAAAAAATACCAAATGTAAATAACTGCATCATCTTTGATTAGAGGAACACATTAAATTAATAACTAATAATTGCCTGTGTTATGTTCTGCAGCTGTGGATACATGTGCCATTCATGTGCATTAGTTGTGCATTACTAGGGTAATAAAGTCCATGATATGTTTTAATACACAAAACACAGTGCTAATCAGACAAAGACTCATTCATTCATTCATTCACAAAGCCAGGGTACTACCATTAGCAGCCTTATGTTTGAACAACACCAGCTTGACATGAATTACTTGAAACTGAAATTAAACAAGACAAAACATGTCTAGTTGGGGTGGTAGGCAGAGGAATGCAGAACCTACCATCATGGCGACAAACCAACCAGCCTTTGTCAGGTCAATGTAGTCTGCATTTTAGAAACATTACTAGTGGCAGAGCAAAAATCATGTAATATATACTCAAGGGATAATTTGTTTAGCATAGCTTGTTGACAAAAAAGTTCCTTCCAGCTAAGTTTCAATAAAATATGTCAATGACTTAGCATCTGCTGTTTGTGCTGCTGTCTCATGGAGCTTGGACTCAAATCCATGTTTGAAAAGTCCTCTCTTTCAGATACCTGAAACCCTGGGCCCAGGATAGCTATCCCACTTTCCACAAGAGAAAAAAACTTTCACTCCAGAACTGTAGAGACCCTCTGCAGAAACTCTGGACCATGGCAAACCCAGACACTTTCCCCTCCAGTTCACATGTCTGTCACTTGCGTCTTCTAACAGTTCAACCCCACTTCTAGAGCAGGATCACCCAGAACAGGCCACACGGGAACATACCCAGGCAGGGTACAGATACATGAATCAGGGGGTACATTTAACACAAGAAAGCAACCACTCCCTGCTCCCCACCGGATCAAAACAACAGACATATTGCACTTCTCCTCTACAGTGAGGAAGGGTAAGTCACACTTAAGAGGTGCTACCTGTGTTATGCAATGCACAAAGCTGCTCTGACACTACAGCGATGACAAACTCACACCATGCAGAATGGCAGATTTGAAGAGTTCATAGTTAAAAAAAGCTTTTACAGGATATAGTGCATTATTATTAGACTAGGATATAGATAACACGTCATATTGAAAAACTAAAGCACAGATCTGTCAGAGGTCTGTCAAACAACTCTTTGAAAGTTTATACAGTCAGGGAAAGTATGAATTTCCCAGGTCCTGCCTATAGCTACAAAGCTATCAAGGGTAGAACATCAAGTACCCAAGCTCATAGCAACAATGAATTCCATTAACAACTGATGGAATTTGACCAGTGTCTTGCTCTCACTACTTTACTTTGGTGTCAATTCATCAACAGACTGTGTTTGGTATTCATAGCAGAAGGGGGGAATATAACGCTGCGTTTTTACCAAAGAATTTGATCATTGGAATGACATTATCTTTGTACCAAACATAAACTCCTCCAGAATTCACTATGGACAACTGGAAATACCCAAACCCTAATGAATCAGCAACAGAGTGCTAAATAAAAGCAAAGTAATCTGCAATTTCTACCTAGTAGCCAAAATACTCGCTTAGATGTAGTGTTCGGGGATATGGTCTAGGGGTGAACTTGTAGAGTAGGGTGAAAGGTTGGACACGACGATCCTATGGGTCTTTTCCAACCTAGATGATTCTATGATTCTATACGTAATACACCAACACCTTTCTCCCGCAGCCAGGGGACTCCATTCGCTTGAAGCATGCATCTTGTGTATGGTCAGGACCTCCAGTGGGTGTCAATGACAGCTGAAAGGCTGATTCTGCTTGGTACGTTAGGACTGGCAAGGGGCTTAGGATGACAGCACTGAAATCCTGACTCCTGCTGAGGTCTGAATTGGACCCCCAATGTTCAACCTCTCGGTGGAAAACAAAAGAAGAAATAACAGGCCAGAGGGAATAGTACTTCTGCCTATGAAGCAAATTTGTTAAACATTTTAACTAGTGACCACAGCACAGTGGCATAATCTACTAGAAATGTTTTAAGAATGTTTGCTGATATGACAGTCAGAACTATCACAAATAAAGATGAGGATCAGGAAACTTAGGGAAAGGGTCAAACATACAAAGCACAGGGTCATGCACTTACGAAATAATTGGATTTTTCTTCCAGAGAATAATCACATTCTTTGGCTCTCCACAGAAGGGACAAACAGTTGAAGTGTTTGCTATGAGCCACCAGTGTGCGGCAGACATCAAAAAAAGAGAAGCACTTGTTAATGCATGCAGCAAGGTGTTCCCAAAAGAAATATGGAAGCATTAATGTCACTTTGCTAAGATGCACACCTTCTGCACAATTTGTTCACTGCTGCACTAGGGAGATAAATTCGAAGCAGAACAGACACAGATAATGGTAGAATGCAAAGTCTATCTTTGGGAAAGATACTATTACTAAAATTAGCTCCAAGGAGACAAGATTGTTCGCTAAAGATGGAATGAGGTTTAAGAACCCAGGAAGAAAACTACCTACCTACATTAAAGTATGCTATTGGCACAACAACAAATGGGTGTAAATTAGCAAGGGATACACTTATCCCAGAAATCAAAAGATTCTTATCAGAAAAGTGAGGCTCTGGGTCAGATTTCCAGTAAGGACAGTAGGACAAAAAACTCAAAACCCTGATTAAATTTAGGCTGGATCAGGATATGAATAGAGTCATATGAGAGAACCATGTGGAAGAGTGCCAGCTGTAACAAGAGACTGGATTTAAAGATGGAAAGTTCTTTACAGGTTCTGAATTCCACCTCTTTCAAAAATGCTTAAAAATTAAATTGGGCCATGGATTATTACCCACTATTAACCTTCCAGGTAGGCAGTGATGAACTTGAAAGAAGAACATTGAGGGCTATTAAAAAAGAGTTCAGTGCCTTGGGTCACCTCATCAAGGGAGTGGGAGCACAGGTGGTGTTTTCCTCTATTTCCCTAGCTGCAGGGTCTAACCCAGAAAGACTGAGGAGGAGCAACAAGATTAATTCTTGGCTTCAAGACTGGTGTCACCACCAGGACTTTGGGTTTTTTGACCATGGGTCAATCTACACGAGGCTAGGCTTGCTGGAGGGAGATGGGGTACAACTCTCCCAAAGGGGGAGAAGGAGTCTCTCACAGGAGTTGGCCGGGCTCATTAACAGAGCTTTAAACTGGATTTGAAGGGGGAAAAGGGAAAACCAGGCTCTCTAGAGACAAGCCTGGGATGTTTGTGGGATAGTGTGCCAGCTCCACTGCTATCTCAGGGGTCATAGGGGACAGTGGTCCATGTGAGAGGGAAGACACAAGGGCTATCAGTGAGCCAGGACTCACAGTAGTGACTGAGAATGATCAAGCAGGGACTAGATCCTTCCCATGGAAAAAGGTGAGGCAACTAAAATGCATTTATGTCAGTGCACGTAGCATGGAAAACTATGATGTAATTGCCCTTACAGAAACATGGTGGGATGAATCCCATAACTGAAGCACTGTGTTGGATGGCTACAGGCTCTTCAGAAGGGATAGGCACAGAACAATAGGTGGTGGTGTGGTCTTGTACCTTAAGGAAGGACTCAACTACCTTGAGCATGATGATGATGGTGATGATAGGGTTGAATGCTTATGGGTAAGAATCAGGGGGAAGGCTAACAAGACAGATGTCATGGTAGGGGTCTGTTATAGACCACCCAATCAGGATGAAGAGGTTGATGATGTGTTCTACAGGTGGCTGGGTAAGGTCTCAGAATCACTAGCCCTTGTTCTTGTGGGGGACTTCAATTTACCAGATGTCTGTTAGAAATACAATACAGCAGACAGGAAGCAGTCCTGGAGATTCTTGGAGTGTGTGGAAGATAACTTCCTAACACAACTGGTGACCAAGCCAACTAGGGAAGGCTCTCTACTAGGCCTCCTGGGAGACAAGTGGGAGATGTGAAAGTTGGTGGCCATCTTGGGCAAAGCAACCATGAGATGGTGGAGTTTTCAATTCTTAGGGAAGTAAGGAGGGAGGTCAATAGTACTGCCTCCTGGGACTTCCAGAAAGTGGACTTTGATGTGTCCCTTGGGAGGTAGCCCTCAAAGACAAAGGAGTCCAAGAGGGCTGGACGTTCCTCAAGAGGGAAATCTTCAAGGCACGAGAACTACCTGTCTCTATGTACCATAAAAAGAGACGGTGCGGTAGAAGACCAGCCTGGCTAAACAGAGAGCTTTGGACAGAACTCAGGAAGAAGAGGGAAGTCTACTGGCTATGGCAGAAGGAGCAAGCAACTCAAGAAGAGTACAAGGTTGTTGCAAGGTTATGTAGGGAGAAAATTAGAAAGGCCAGAGCTCAGCTAGAACTTAGTCTGGCCAGCATCAGTAAAGATAATAAAAAGTGTTTCTGTAAATACATTAACAGTAAAAGAAGAGCTAAGGAGAATCTCTACCCTCTGATGGATGCAGGAGGGAACCTTGTGACCAAGGACAAGGAAAAGGCTGAGCTGCTGAATGCCCACTTTGCCTCATTTTTTGTCAGCAATGCCAGTTGCTACCTGAGGGTCCAGCACCCCAAATTGGAAGATGGGGAGAAGAATGCAGCCCCCATAACCTGAGAGGAAATGATCAGTGAGCTATTGTGCCACACTGATGTGCACAAGTCTACAGGACCAGATGGGTTCCACTCACTCCTTATCACTCTCTACAACTACCTGAAAGGAGGTTGGAGTGAGGAGGGGGACAGCTGCTTCTCCCTGGTGACGTGTGACAGGACCAGGGGGAATGGATCCAAGCTGTGACAGGTTTAGGCTGGATATTAGGAAACATTTCTTCACTGAAAGTTATCGAATGTTGGAATGGTCTGCCCAGGGCAGTGGTGATTTAGTGGTGAGTTTGGAGTGTTGGGTTGAAGGTTGGACTAGATGATCTTGAAGGTCACTTCCAACCAAAGACATTCTGGATTCTGTGATTATATCCTAATGCCCAAATAAAAATAATGAATACTAATAATTTAATATTTGCCTAGCAGAATAAGAGATGAAAATCAATGTTAAAATTTGAAATGATACATAACAGAACAAATAGCCCATGTGAGGTCTTTTTTACTTACTAATTTTCTGGTAAGTATAAAAAAATTGCCACTAGTTTCTACTTAAACACAATTTTTCTAAATTTGGTGAAAGATAATATACTCTTGTGTAAATGGTGACTTGTTGAGCAAATGTCAATATCTAAAAGAGGAGGAAGGTACAGATTGTAATGCATACCCTAGTAAATCCACAGATAATTAGGAATATTTGTAAGATGAATCAGCACTACTTATATGACAAGACGTTCTTCTGAGTTCATGTGATCATTAAAAAAACCCAACAGGCCAGGAAATATGTTTTCATTTGCAAATTATGATGCTAATTCCAAAATCCCAAACACACCAATGTGCTTCTTCATATGCCTGAGGCAATCTGAAAACCACTTCTGGGGACAGGAAAAAAATTTCCTTCAGGCATGCTGTTAATATATTTTCCGTCTAAGCATCTTTCAGAGTCCTCTGTGGCACCATGCTCCCTGTCTTCTGCTGGGCTTGCTGATGCCTTGTTTACTTACCTATGCAGAGAACTGCCAGAGCTGCCAGAGCCATGTTTGCTGGATCAGAACAGACACTGCTCTTTGTATGCTCCAGATAAGAGGCTGCAACAGTCAGGCCATGTTTGTGCATCTCAACCACAAAATGTCATCTTAATAATTACTGTGAATCAACTAAAACAACAACTCGTATCTTCTTCTCAATAGCCATTAATTTAAAAGGCACTCTTAATTTAGTGCATTTGCATTTTGCTTCACGTGTTTTGAGAATATTTATTCCAACAAATTTACAAAAAGCCTTTTCAGCAACAAAGCACAAGCTGTAAATTGTCCCATACAATTTTTTTCTTTCAAAGCTCAAACAAAGGACTGTTCTTGCTCTTTTCTTATTAGGTCCAAATAAATCAAAGCCTGGTAAAGGGCAAGTCTAGCAATCTGAGCAAACAGCCTACACTAACTATACTACTGGGCTGTTACACGTCATGCTTCAATCAGTCACAGACAGAAAGTCCTGACAAAGTTTACAAAGAAGTTGAGAGCAGAGCCGTTGTATGACAGATATACTCAGTAAGCCTATTAATCTGAGACTATGACATTCAGAACTGATAAAACACTGACTGAATTTCTTTCTCCCTTCTTCTTGCTTTACAGACAATGTCCTTCTACTGCATTTTCTTTGTGAGTTGTGCTGAGCCCTCCTGTTATGATGGACAAGGACAACTTACTCCATGCCTGTCCAGACGTGGTCTCAGGCCTTTCTCAGATATAGCCAGCCCTGTTTCTCTCCATGTGCTAACTCAATTCTGTATTCTGAAGTGGGACTGATGGGAAGACAAGAGACTTCATCTCTCTCCTGTCCATGCTGCACTTCATTGGCTGATGTAAAATTGGCAGTGGCTCCATTAAAGTCAGGACAGCTCCAACAGCTTTATTGCATTTGAGGGTCTGCCCCTTGTCTGTGTAACTTAGTTTAGGGCCACACAGGGACTTTTTCCCAAGCTGCACTGCTGAGCACATGACCTTGTAACTCATAGAAGAGTCATGGCCCTTGTGATACAGTCATAGTTTTAAAAGTGAGGAAATACATGTAGGCAAAAGACAAGATGGCCAGCCGACACAGGTTGTAATTAACTGGTGTCAATAATGAAGGTGCAAAGTGGTCCACGAGCCCCAAGCTGGTGGAGCTGCCAGTGACACAAATACATGGTAGACCCCATCTGCAGCTCTACTTTCCTCCCTGCACTACAGAAAACACAGTTACCACAGAAAAAAAAGATTAATAAACCAAAATGCTTTGCATTCTTGAGGAAGCGGTTAAAAGTAGGTAAGTTAAAATGACATTTTATGTTTTGAAATAAACATTTTTTTCTACTGTTTACAATAATAAATTGATACACATTTATATCAGCACTGAATACAAGAAGGTAGAAGAAGGATCTATCAGTAAGGACACAGTACAGAGACTTGCACAATCCATGTGCAAGATGATCAAAGCACGTGACACTGGGCACAGGACAGCAGTGAAACAATAGCATTACTGCCATGTTTAAGAGAACACCATCCGAACATACTGAACCACAGAACCATAAGATCTGAACATAGCAAATGGTGTCCACAGTAAGAAAAAGGCCATGCTAAAGCATCACGATCAGCTATCAGAACACATACGTTGCTACTGATCCATGGCACGTGGCCCTGCAAAATTCCTGATATTCTGTGGACATTGCCTAATTCTCCATAGCACCTGCTATGAGGCAGTTCAGCCTGCTCTGAAAGAATAAACTGAAGAAGTCTAGTATAAAGACAGAGTTGCTCAATATTTCTATAATTGGCCCATCTACAGATTTTACAGTGCTTCTGTGATGGTGATACAAGCGTAGCAAGAAAGCCTGTGGAGGAAAACAAAAGGAATGAGTCTGATGAGCTAATGCAGTACATCCAACAAGTTACCTGTTGTTTATAACAAAGCACAGTTGCTAGGAGAGAAATGAAAGGACATAAACTCTAAAACTGAAAACACAAAGAGATATTCTGGAGGAATGAAAATGAAGACAGCAAAATGGAAAGAAAATTACAGAAAGGCATTTGAATTTAAAGTCAGAATGTCTGCATGCAGACACATCTATTGTAACTTTTAATTAAAGTTTCTTCTTAAATAGGAAAGTTTCTCTTCATAGAAAAGTGAAATGGAAGTAAGCTAGAACTGGCCCTTCAACTCACAGGGTGATACCAGTATAGCTCCCCGATCAACTCATTTGCTATTATTATTTAGTTTATCCAAACCTATTCTAGAAAAGATTTAAACCAAGCCAGAAAGCCACCTTAATTTTGGAATTAAAATAACCTCACTGGGACTCAGTTTGGTATTCCAATTTAACTATCCCAGTTGAATGGTCAAGCTTGTTTAAAAGAAAGTAACAAGGCATACACTGATATAATCGCCCTGTGACCCATTAATGACAGAAACAATATTGTTGTCTGTCGTTGCCAATGGCAAGAACAGTACCGGGGTGGCAGACAGGCATGTTTTCTGCACACCACCACCAGCCATCTTTATAACCTGATAGCACATTCGATTTAAAGCTGACATTTTTAATATCTTCTAGTTGCCATAGACTATTTGAAAACTGCATATTAGGAAAGGATGAACATTTATCTTAGCTAATGTGAGTTGGGGACTTCTTAATGTCATTGCTGATTTATTATTATTAAAGACTAACACTGTGCTTGGCACTACGGAAAGCAAAATATAAGACATTTTCTGCTGTGAAAAATGCAGACTGTAACAGATGAAAAATGCTGGGGAGAGAGGGCAAGTGATAAGAAGGACCAAACATTTTCTAGGAACACAGCTTCTGGGACAGCTCCTATCTATGTGCACACTTTTCCATCTGCATGGAGATACTGTCTGCACACTTCAAAACTAAACACGCTTTCTGTTATGGATGTATCCAAACACGATATTTAGACTAGACTAAAATGTACCACTGTCTCTAACAACACAGTAATTGCACTTTGTACATGCACAGCTTTTCAAAATGCTGATGTCAACAAGCAAAAGGCGCCATGATAGTCAACGGTAAAAGAAATGGAGGCAAGAGCAGCAACAGGCAAAGGTCAAGGAAGGAGCCTTGAGAGGAATTCAAGAGGTTTTCTGAATCCAAGTCCATTGTTTATGAGTCCCACAGTTCACTGCTAAAATAATCCCCCAAAATGGCCAAGTTTCACTTTTATAAAGCAGCTAGAATGCAAGAAAATGCCCAGTGAGGATGTCACACCTCCAAACCACTCTTGGCTCAGTATGAAAGATCACACAAGAAATGGGGGGAAGGGGGGCGAAAGCAGAGAGCATTGTCTTCAGGAACAGGACTTCTGAATAATGCCTAGTGTGTTGGAAAGTATCAGAAACATCCTTTATTTCTGAACATGGCCAAAGAGATCTATTTTCAAATGGAAACCCATCCAAGGCACCTATATATTATTATATATGTAATATATAATAACATATAAAATAATATTGTCAATGGCTAAAAATGAAGATCTCAGAGCTAGAACCAAGGAACGGTAAACATGATACTAAGCGTGCCAAATTGCCCTACCACTCATATAGACACAGACAGGCAAGTGTGGCCATTGGGAACCTGCCATAGGAAGATGTCCCCAAATGAGAGGGCAGCAAGAACAGAAAGATTTATTATTTTTCTTTTGAGGACTTCAAACTTCTGCTTCTAATTGTGGTAGGTTGACCCTGGCCAGCAGTTAAGCTTCACCCTGGTGTTTACTCAAACACAAACCTGCATTTCTCCACCAGAATGATGGGTCACAGAACAGGAAAGGCAAAAAAAAAAGGATACTTGTGGGTCAAGAGAAAGTTTAGTAAGTGAAGAAAAAAAAACAACCAAAAAACCAAAACATGAAACCAAGCAATGCAAAGGTAATAATTCATCACCTCCCATAAGCAGACTGACATCCAGCAACCATCACCTTGGAAGACACCTGTTTCCCCCCTTCTTCCTCTACCCCCAGTTTTTACTCCCGTGCATGATGCTGTATGGTACAGAATATCCCTTTGACCAGTTGTGGTCAGCTCTCCTTGCTGTGTCCTCCCTTCCTAAATTCTTGAAGACTCTCAGCCTATTAACTAGGGGGAGGTGGTGGGAGAATGAGAAATAAGAGAAGGTTCAGCTATAGTCAAAACATTGGTGTACTACCAGCACTGTTGGAGCCTCAAATCCAAACTACAGCCAGCACCATACAGGCTGCTATGAAGAATGTTAACTCTACCCCACCCAGACCTCAGTTCACCGGTAAAAAAAAGTAAAAAATAACAAAGTAAAGCTTTAATCAGCAAATGTAGGCAGAGGGTAATAATGTAGAGGGTAAGCTCCTAAAAAGTTTAACCTGGCTTAGCATTCTTTCAGGAACTCCTCAGCCAGCTGCAGCACCTACACTGACATTAGCTCCTACAGGTGAGGAACAGTCCAGGTAGGATGGGGTTGGGTATGTCTTTCATCTCTGGAAGCACTTTTTTCCTAAAAAAATTACTCTTGCGGTAATGTCTGCACTCATCATTCTGGAACCAAGTATGTTAACAGAGGTAATGGATTAACTCTTTACAGCCTTTCTGGGTACCAGATGAAATCTTTATGGCCACAATACCAAATCAGGTAGGACATGACAGAGATCTGACCTCGAAAGCATAAATATTCTCTGACCCAAGACTGCTCCATAAATACAAAACCATAGCAGGGTCATTTATATAGGTTGGAAAAGATTTTAAAGTTGGAGGTTTTCTGTGTGATACAAATGTCTTCCATCTGCAAATTTCTCAGTCATATTGTGGGAAGCTGAAACTGTCACAGAAATTAAGCAGAACAAACAGTAATTGTTTTAGAAAATATATTTTATTCATAAAATGACTAAACATCGGTGCATAGACAAAATATTTTGGGGCTAGATAATTTAAGTTTCTGAATACAAACCAGAATATTTTTGTTCTTCCTTCAGTACTGAAAACTAAAATAATGGAAAAATAAGATGATATCCAGGCTAGGTGCTGGGAAGCCTCAGCTACTCGTATTTGGATGTGTAAAATCCACAGAAGGTGTCCAACACTGCACGGTCGCTTCCTACATTATGATCAATTCATGAGTAAATATCATGTTAACTTTCCTGGAAATTTTCAAAGAAGTCCTCTAACAAGAATGTTCCATTCAGAATCCAGTCTCCCAAAGTACAGCTGTTTTCCAAAAAGGCAGCATCTTTTTATTTTAAAAGTTTAAAGATGGACTTTGAAAAAGCCAGGCTACATAAACAAGCTCTCCTTTTTTTTTTTTTTTTGTATACATTGTCACACTAGGTCATATGAGCCATTCCAGTACCTGACCAATTTGCCAAGAGCAGCTGTTTGAGTAAAACTGCAGAGAGGCAAGGCAGATATGGGATAAGACCCTGTAGGAACAAAGGGTCCAAGGCAGATGGTTGATATTAAAGGAACACCTCCCTCCAGCTCAAGGGCAATCCATCCCAATGAGCAGGAACTGAGGCACAAATACCAGGAGGCAGCTTTTCTGCTTCTTAGCTTATGCATTAATTATTGTTCCCCTGGACAAGGGAAGGCAAAAATTGCTGCCAGCTAAGTGAGCAATGCACTCGAGAATGGAAAATGGTAACACCTTCTGTGTTCACAGAAATGCACTATTGCTCTTGCGGAAGACAGATGAGCATCCACAACAGAGAAGGGCAATTTGGAGTAGCTGTATTGACTTGCTACAAGTACCTTTCACCCCCACAAGTTTCAGCAAGGCCAGTCTTCATACACATGCTCGCTCTTGAAGTTGAAGGAGTTATTCTTCCAAGTAACCATAAAAACTTGATTCTCCAAAATATTATCCAATTTTTAAAAATCTACATGAAGTGTAGGAATACAGAAAATGTCTTCCTTCTCTCTCAAGAAGGAAGGTAAATCTTAATGTGGCAACAATATACATGGTAAACATACGTTTGACAAAAAAAAAAAGATTTTATATTTTAGAGTTGAACCTCAAACTTTAGCAGAACGAAGAAAGTAAAGAACTTACATTAGTATCCGTGATGTTAAAAATCTTAAAACCTCTCTTTTCTACCAGTTGTGAATTTACCTAAGGACACGCGGGTCACTGTTAAACAGTCTGATAAAAGCAGTGCTAAGATACATAGGTAATTTCTTTTTGGCAATGAAGAGATCATAGCAGTCATTACAGCTGGATGTGACAGAAGTGACAGGTAAGTCACTCTTAAAATGACATCTAAGACTATCCTGGATGCAAAAGTTAACTCTTTCTGTCTTTGGTTTTGAAACACATCCATAGATAACACATGACACCCCATTTTGGTTTGGATCGCCAGTGGTTTTTTTCCTAGAATTCACACCACTGGCAAGTATTTGTACATTTCTGCTGAAAATGAATTTAAGAATAGTTTCCAGCACAGGTATCTGCATTTTTCACATCTTCAAAAAGGCAACCTGTAAAAGGAAGGAGAAACAATACCGTGGTTAGTCTCAACACCACGGGTTTCACTGTATTAATTGAAGTTACATATAATAATCTTTTCACCTAAAAGAACCCAAAGACACTAACCTAATGAGAGACCAGAGGCTATATTTGAGAGCAATGTTATTTTCTCACCACTTTCCTACCTGATATGTCTCCTGAAAATTCGCAAACATACTCTTTTTGCTCAAGAACTGCACTGAACTTGTTGCTGAACTATAGATCAAAATCTCTTTCTTCCCAGAATAACAAAGCACAAGGTGTTAAACTTGTGTAATTTAAAAGGCTATTTGATAGTATTTTGAAACTGGCTTACATTAAATCAACACATTCCCTGTTTTGCCTAAATATTAGCTGGTTTGAACAGTGCTGTGATAGTAAGTGAAATCCTGATTCCAAAGTCAGGATGAAAATTCCTGATGAAAAGCCCAAAGTCAAAAAGAAATAAACACCTTACATTTTAAAAAGACAAGGAACAAAAATCCTATGCTAGGGGAGAAGACAAATACTTGTATATGATTAGAAAACAGCAAATGATGTACCTCTTTAGTGTACTAAGCAGACTGTCATGCCTAACAGCGATTTAGAGGGAAGGTGATCTATCAAATACAAGAGACCTATAACATTTCTGGTGTCCGAACTCATTTGTTCTTGGCCACACGTGTGCAGCAGTTTCCTCTGCATCATTTTGGTTTTGTTTAGCCACCTTCAGAACCTGCAGAATACTAACTCAGAAATTTAAGTTAGCTGACTGGAAACATAATCAAATGTCCAGATTCTCATCTGCCAAGGAGATTGCTTCAGATATTCAACTACAAACTTTGCTGATCACAAGGATAGAAAAAAACATGGTCAGATGCCACCACAGAGTGACAAAAAAAGACTACCAGGCTACATAACAGTCTTCTGAAAATATTAACTGTTTCTCCTACTCCACATAAAAGACAAAAAAAAACCAAACAACACATTTGAGACATACACTTCCTTTTTTTTTCTCTCCAAGACCTTTCAACAGTCACTTGAGTGAAGATTCAAATTACCATCAAATACCACTTTGGATTTTCAGAGCTGACCCTCAATCACCACTCCACTTGATAAAGTGACTAAAGAATGAATGAAGCACGATCAACCAGAAGGAATTGAATTAAGGCATAAAATATCACTGAGTGTTCAGAGTAGAGGGCAAAACAGAGTGGAAACTTTTATTTTGAATCCTATGCCCAAAGAATGCTTGATAAAGAGTTATATGTCTGACATAGAGGATACAAAAAATGAAGCAAGTTTTAACATATCTAAAAGGCTTCTCAGAACATCATTCATACAAAGGATTCATGTCTAAAATAACGTAACTATAAGGCACAAATGGGACATGATCATAAAGGTCTCTTCCAACCTAAATGAATCTATGGTTCTATGACAGTAGCAGTTCTTGGCTAAGAATGGAAAAAATAATGACATCTCAATTCCTGAACATCTCTTTTACTACTGCAACACTAACAGCAGTATCCTATTAGAAAGCTGCAATGTTACTACATGGCTGGGTTTGTACAGATAAGACAATTGAGATTCCCAATTGCTTCTACATTTCTGAACTATTCCTTTCTTCTTCCAAACTGGAACTAAAATTCAGAAACAAGAATTTTCATGTAGAACATAAAATTTCAGAAACATCTGTAGGCAAAGCTGGCCAGCACTTAGCTGTCTGGCCAGGGTGGAAGTCTGCCTGCTTTCCCATGAACATCTCATCACACTGACATATTGCCTCAGAGTGTTTTCATTCAGCTCAATCACCATTTCACAACATCAAGTCGCTACATCAAAAACACTTCTCTCAGCTCATCTAAGGGGTACTGTAAAAGCCAGAAACTACTCATCATATAGGGAAATTTATCCATTAGGACAAAGTCTCCCACCCTCAAAGACATAAAATGAAAAGAAAATCAATATGCCTGTCACCTTTCTCATGATTTAGTGACTCAGATGAATAGAGACAGACATGTCATTAATAGCAAATGTAAAATATTACCTATGTGGAAGAGTCATAAGTAATACAGGCTAGAGATGAAATCCTGACACTAGTTAAGTCAAAGACAAAACTCACATTGACTTTACAAGGTAAGAAATTTGTCCTTGTATTGCAAGGAAGAAAAACAAAAACCAAGGAAAGCTATAACCATTTCAATAAACAAGATTCAAAATTTTAAGCAGATTTTTCAACTTCAGATTGCAGGCTCCTTTGATACACAGTTTTGAGGTACCATTAGTGTAGATGTATTTGTTTAATTTGACTACTTGCTGTATTTTATAATGCATGAAATATACGTTTTCACTCCTTTGAGAGGATTATTTGCAACATAATATTTCTGTAGACTGGCAGGCTCCCCTACTACCTAATAAACTGTAAAATATCAAAAGGAATCATTTATCACTGTCTGTATTTATATTTACTACCAATGTGAATGAAAAGATCACATTAAATCATCCCTACAGTTGACACAGCCAACAAAGAAAGGGATAACACATGAAAATCATAACCTCTTTGTAAAACACCTGCAGCATATGAAGATGTTTGAGAACAAGGCCAACTGAAACTAAACCGCTCATGAATTTCACCTTATCCAAAGTTCACTATGAACCACATGAAATATTTCTGTAACATAACCATTACTGTAAATGTTCTCAGATCTCTAAATACCAGTAAACTATATATTCTACAGAATAAGTGAATCACTATAGGTTGAGAAAGTGGGACTAAGTACTTCCCCTTCAGTTCTCCATCTCTTAAGATACTTTCTCTGCAAGACAGACAACTAGTGGCCTCTTCCAGGTCTAGCAGCAACTCTCAGCAAAGTCTGCAAATCCAGTATTTCACTGCTACTGGTGTGCTTTGAAAGAAAAATAATGTGCCAAACAGATATCTGATCTACAAGCCAAGGTTTATAAATAAATTCAGAATAAAAGTCATTTTTCTAATCAGTTTATTCAAGAATTTTTTTATTGACCATACATCAGCGTGTTGTCCCCTTAAAGCACTCAGGATAGTTAATAATCCATCATTAAGAACTGATTTCTGTACTCTAGCACCCTTACTTCTATGACAGGAGACATTGCTTTTTCCTTTTCTCTCAATTATTTCTGAAGAAGATAATCTTATTCTATCTCAGAGTATCAAGTGCATCTCAGCACTCCACCCCATTAGTTTCCACACAGCCAGAAGCTGCTAAGACCTCTGGATAATGAACGAACATAAACTCTGCATTTGCAAGCATTTGAAGAGATATCGGCACAGAGGGAGCAGCAGAGCACCACAGGCATACAAATGATGTATCTCAGAAAATCACTTTTTCTGTAAACAATAAAGCAGAACCAACTTCGTTAAAATCTTCTGGAGTCAGAGCAAGTTAAGAAATCCAGATTATGATGTTCAATTCTAGAAGCTGTGGTCTCCCAGCTTTCCCAAGAAAATGGGAAAATGCAAAATGCAAGACTGCTAAGCATAATGCAGACTACATGGAAATGATACTGAGGACTAAGAAAGCATCCTGACAGACAGTGTACTTAGGTGGTTAAACTTCACAACAGGTTCTGTCTTTTGCATATTCCAAATGTGACTGGAGACAGCCCAGGGCACCCAGCTCTGTCTGACCTAGCTTGAGCAGTGGGGTTGGATGGGGCAGTTTCCAGTGGTGCTCTCCACCCCCAGCCATTTTGCAACTCTGATGATTATGTAGGTACATACATGCAGGAGAGTGAAACAGTAACACAATGCTGGTGGAAACTTGTTTACTGTACGCTACAAAACCAAAGTCTGTCAATATTCTTTCCTCAGTAGGGAGAAGGTAGCTATGGGGTTATAGGTTTCATTTTATTTTATAGAGTGTTGGTTTAGGTCGGAGATAAGGAATAATTTTTTTCATTGAGAGTGGTGCGTCACCAGGCACACATCGCCCAGAGAAGCTGAAGATGCCCCTTCCTTGGAAGTGTTCACGGCCAGACTGGATGAAGCTTTGAGTAACCCAGTCTAGTGAAATATGTCCAGGGGGTTGGACCAAATGATCTTCAGATCTCCCTTCCAATCTAAACTATTCTGTGGTCTCATCAAGCTGTTCCTCAGAGCATTTTCCCAACTTCATATGATAAAAATCTGATGGAAAACATCAGGATAAGGGCATTTCCTACTGCATTAAGCATCCAGTCTCAGAGTCAAATGTGAAGAATAACAGGTGAAAGAAAAAATTTGTAATTTCAGAAAATACTTTAAAAGCTATGGAGACCTAATAAACTAGGGATATAAAAGAAGGCAGTTCCACATGGCAGAGCTGCTAAAGAGAAAACTCTTATATCCAAACAATAACAGTGTGTGAGCAGGCAGAGCAGATGACTTTGCTCTGTGAAAAGCAGATGCAGGACTAGAAGTAGATAAACAGTATATTTTTTAAAAGTGCAGTCTGAAAGTCCGGCGAATACAATCTGTCTTGGGGAGCTGACAACAGACAGAGGAAATGCAGCACTAAAAGAAAATTCTTTTCTGAGCTAAGCAAAGGAAAAGCAGTTCAATCTTTCAATCAGCTGCAAGAACCAGAAAAGAAGTCAGATCCTTATTTCTACAGAACAGGAAAACAACCTATATGCCAAAAGATGTTTTCCCATGCTCTAACACAAACTTTTAAACTGTTGTTATGTTTGTCTTCTCTTTAAAGGAGAACAAGTGAACTGTGCATATATAAAGATCTCTGTGTACGTCTCCCAAAGCTGAGAACACTGAATTTCTAATAGCCACATCTCTCTCAAGAGCTAAACAAGAGTAGGTAGAAAATACAGAAGTTCTCTTCAGTATTGAGAGGGAATTGCACTTCTGTTTACTCTATGTAATTATAAAGGAAAATAGTGGGTGGAAAGTAGTTGCATATACTTCCATTTCTGCAGAAGAAAATGAACCTGTGAAACCTATTAACGCTTCCTGAAAAATGACTGCTCTGGCTTTGCTCTTCCACTGCAAAATAAAGAACAAAACTCTACCACCAGGCTCAAAACAGAAGCTTAAATACATTTTACTGTTCTCATTGAACATTGGACCAGTTTTTAAACACTACCACACACAGTTCATAATGTCACATTGTGTTTTAGAAGAACACAACTTCCATGGCTATCTTAAATCATATCTACTGCAAGCAGACAAGCTGTACATAAACAGCTACCCCTGCTTTAATCCTGCACATGTGCTACTGTGAAATCAGGCGTGACGGAATGACTGCAGAGGAAACACTGATTATACGCCAATGAGGCTGTATTCATTCTCACTCAAAACAAGCATTTACATCATGCTGTATTCCCTTCTACTCAAGGGTGACAGGTAATCAAGCAATGCCATGCCATCCACGTATGCAGGAAGAGAATAACCTTCCCAGAAAGACATGGACAGCTGTGGGCAGACCTCTGCTCCTAGATCCATCTGTGCTGGTGGAAGACATTAACTTCACAGGGTCAATGGTACCCCTCTGCTGCAAGCTACAGATTCTCTCTCCCCACAAAATACAATTGCAAGCTTTCTACTTGTTATCTGGTGAAATCAGACTGGTATGCTGAACTCTGGTCTGCACTAACCAGATTGATTTATCCTAGAAACAAGAAAGGGAGGGCTTGCACAAACAATTCTACTGGCAGATCACAGAGGAGAGACTAAGCTCTGGTGGAAACCTGAGTGAAAAGCTGACAATAGTGGGTTTTTCCACATGTACAGCTGGATTTAGAAGATAACATATACTCAAAGCCTCAGACCAAAGTCTAATCACATACAGATTTGTATTGCCACAAAAACTATGGCAAGTGCTAAGTGTTAGGTTTCAACCTTAATAATTGTAGTACAACTGCTTGTGTGGTTGCAATTATAGTGATCAAGATGCTCTGTACATAGAATACACCTCTACCTTGAAAAAGAAATCAGAGGAAGCAACATGGAACATATTTGTGTAGGTGAGCTACATGTAAACCCCACCCTGTATTTAATAATGCACTGGTGCAACCACAGCGACACTGTGCCTAAACACAGAGCAGGCCATAATCCTGCCTGATACATTCCTCACTCCCATAAAATAAAGACAGACAAAGGAATGGGAGGATCAAAGCATCTGCACCACATCTAGGTCCCAGCTTTATAAATATCTGATTTCTGATAAACTGTGCGCTCAAAGTTTGGTGTTCCCACAGCTGATGACAAGGGACTGATGACCCAGAGGAATACTACCTTCTCTGAGGTATTACAGTGTTCTTCCCGTTCCTGCACCACCACCAGAAACAGTGACTTCTTATAGCTGTTACTATTACCCCATTGATTAGCAACGGTTGATTATAAATAGCCACATTAAAACTTAAGAATTTGCCTGTCTACCCACACCACAAGTTTATATATTCACTCTCACCCAACAGTCAGGGACCAAGCCCACTGGTGCACAAATAACCTGTTCCAGAAATACGTTTTGGCACCAGTGTGAATGAATGGACACAAAGCAGATGGCAATAGATGACCAGAGACATGAGAGAACATTAACTGCTATATTTACATTCACACCCACTGGATCCACAGACCCATAAAAAAGCAGCTGTCTTCTCCAGACTGAACGCTACAAGCCATTGCATATTGCCCCTACCTCTCTGAGGTTGCTCCTGGGAAGGGCAAAGGCATTTTTAGAGGAAATTGGAAAGGAAGGCAGCATATTCAGTACTAGAAGAGTGGGAGAAGACAGAGACGTCCCTACCTTGACAGTGTAGGGTTTCTGTGCATTAAATTAGTAGCCTGCAAAGTCCCTGGCTGTACTCCAGCTGCAAAGTTGCCCTCCATTACACTGATGTTTAATTCTCTTTTTTCTACACTTCAGGCTACACTTCAAGTAATTGTGCAATTACCCTTTCTTGACATTTCTGGACTAAGCAAACCAAGGAACCACCAGCCTGTGCTCATAGCAGCAGAACTTCACACCACTAGACTGGTAAGTCTTAAATACTTTACTATAGAAAACAAACAATTTCAAACAAAATGTAAGTTCTTTGAAAAGGTCACTAAAAATAATACTACAATTCTTCAAATTGACTGAACAGATAATTGGACAAGTTTTAAATACTTAATCAAATAAGAAGCTAAAACTAAGGTCTATGTCAGTATTAAAGCCTTCACAACTATCACTATCATGCTTGAATTCCAGTGGACACAGAAATTAAAATATAACCACAATGCTCTCACAGACAGATACAGCAGCGCTGTGCTGCGCAGGACTATGTGGTGACAGCAATAATGAAGTCAACAGAAACACAGGTTGTGGAACTAGGCTATCCTAACAAGCTTGGGTTGAAGAATAAGGGTATGTGGAATGGCAATTTTGCAACCTGACACAGTAACTCCCACCAGGCTCAGAACTGGGTGTGGAGGAGACATTTTGTGAAGGACTCTTAACTCACTCCACAGGAAGTGAAGGTTGTTCTTCAGTGTATGTATCTGCAAGGAATTCCCCATCCCAAAGAGAAGTTGTCTCAAGCAGCTCTAAGGAAACATATTTTTGGTCAGTGCTACACTATCACAGAAGCAGAGAAACAGAGGTGCCAAAGAAAGCTGGGGAGAACTTGGCCTCAGTAGACCTATCATCTAAACGGCCAAATTCCCTGGAACTTCTAGGAGAAGGCTGGGGAAAGGCAAGTCCGCTCCCACAGTGTGAAAGGTGCTGTAGATCTGTGGGCTTTCCAGTCTTCATTGCAGGAATAAACTTACTAGAACATCACTCTTGATCAATCATTTTCATCTTCTGGACAAGCTGGGGAAGATATAAAATATAACCAAAACAACTAAACAGAAAGAGAATTAAATTCCTTTCATTCAACTGTTAGTAGAATTAATTGCAACCAAAGCAAGGGTTTATTTTTTTAAATATGATTTCTCAATCTGGTAATGCACCTTCAGGATTTACAAAATAAACCTGTCTATAAAACAGCATGCAGACTTTCAAATAATCCTTCCAAAGAGTATTAATTTCTTATAATAATGAAGCTGGATTTGAAATGTGACAGATAAAGGAGAAAAAGCAAGAGATACCTCTGAAGTCTCAGGCTGTGCCCATGCACTGCAAGCTATCTCTTTGCTAACGCTAACAGTGACAATGCTGAAGCTTGCCCAAGCTTTAAAAGGAAAACTATAAGCAGCTGCAAAACCGGTAGAAAATAGATCTTTGCATGTGTTTATTTTATATGAAGACTACAGATGTTTTTTCTAATTTATATTTATTTTTGATTTTAGATCAAGTAGTTCTGTGTGTGAAAAAAAGTAAAAGGATTTTTGGATTGGTATGTTTTTTCAGATTAAGTTGAAAATGCTATTAATCTTTTGTTACTCTACATCTAGATATGAGAAGACCTAAAAATTTATGGCTTTTGCCAATTTTGTCTTTTGCCAAGCCTTCCTCATTAGCCTATACTACTTTTATTTTCACTGCAGACATTACTTCCTGTGGTACCCATCATTAAGACAGGCACAGAAACAGCAGTATTATTTGTCTTTGTTAGTCTTAAATACAGTTTTACAATGGGGGATGGAACTTGGTACTAATGTTGCATTGCAATTACTGATCCAAAGTGAACCAAGCTAGAAAACCCCTGGAGTTTACGATTTTCCTAGTCAACACCAGATGATGTATTTGTTTTTTACTGTAGTAGTTACCATACTGAATTTCACACAAATCAGGCAATCCAAGCAGCACATATTTTTCTGCATCAAGTTGTTATAAACCTCTGTAGAAAAGACATTTCTTTAAGCACATATATGTATGGGCAGTTGTGAGATGCTCATTAAGCTAAAACAAGAAGGCACTGTAAGGTGCTGTGTCACTTTACAGCATCTTAATGCTAGACACACATGAAGAAATTAATCCTTAGCACACCAAACTGGAACATGCGATGCAGCTTCTAAAATCTTTTTAGCCTCACCAAAAGGTGTTTCACGAGGCTGAATCAGAAAAGGTCATGTTTGCCACCCCTTCAAGGAACCTGCACTCTGACGCACAGCTCGATCTTTCACACTTTCACACACAGCCTGCTGTCACAGAAGGCTTTGCTCTGGGATGCCTTCCTGAAAGGCATGTCAGTCTAAAGCTCTGTCATGTTTTTGCACTTCTCTTACCACTAGATTTCTTTGACCTCTTGAGAATCTGTTTCAAGTGACCAGCATCAACAATACCCAAGCACAGCTCTTTCTTCCCCAGAAAGGGAAAGAGTGACACACTGCTTCTGCTGTAGTATTCAGCAACTGTATCTCCTGTAGTAGTTCGTCAATGAGGAAAAGAATGAAAAAAGCCCTGAACAAGGCACTATGCATAGTCTGATGTCTTTTAAAAGAAAGGTCTAGATAGAGAGATCTATGGATTTATTTTGTTGACCATGAAACAAGTAAATTGTAGCTAATTCCAGAGGCAATAAATAGAGCCAACTAAGCAGCAACATAATCCCTCTTCAACAGTATCATCAAATCACCTCTCTCAAGAGTCAGCCAGTAAGGTATGGTGCATGTCAGCTGTGAGATCGGAGATCGGTCAGCACATTATGGACTGACTTCTTTAATGAGACAATGGCTTGCCCAGATGTGCAATGTTCTGGTCATTTGCATGGCTGCTGCTCTCAATTAGATGCTCTTTGGTGGTATTCTCTGCAGTATATTTTATGAAGCATCCTATCTCAGCAAAATACCCTGTCACTGCATTCCTCTTAGGACTTGAGAGGTAAGCGCTAACCAATATTCACATCTGTTCACAAAGCAGAAGCATTTGGTTTAGGTCTTTACTACACAATAGCATGCTCATCTGGATTCTAAGATGGCAAATATCTCCTTTCTTCCTCTCCTTCTCCTTGTCCCTTTAGTCTTGAAGCATCATAGTCAACTCTAAGGTCTAGAGGGTCACCCTGACCCTAAACGGTGAGAATAGGAAGGTGACTTTCAAGTGCTGTATCATCCAAACCTGAAAAATGAATAATATAATCTTCAATTACCAGCATATTTTTCCAGCTCCAGTGATCACCATAAACTAACATTTTGTCTATTATTCCTTAATATTGAACTATTTAGCATATTAACTCAAATCTTTTTTTCTCATATTTTTAACCGCTACCCCTAACATTTTCCTCCTCACAAGAATCAGTCCCAAACTCATACAATACACCTTCAGTCAGGATTTACATCCAGCCTGTGCTATGGCTCATATACTACAGTTGGAGACAGTCTCCATGCAGTCTTGCTCACAATGTTTCCCCAGGTAAAGCAAGATTACTACAAAAATAATTGTTTCCCAGCTGCAGGAGCAGGTAAAATCTGCAAGCCAAAATCCAACCCCCAGGGCCTGGATAGAGATGCTTGTTTCTTCCTTGTCTTGCTTGTCTTCTTCCCCACCCTTAATAGGAGAAAAAAATAACAGGCTAAGATTATTTCAATTCTAAAAGCAACACTGTAGAAAGCTAAAGAGAACAAGGAACTAAACTGGAAACATAAGGAGAAAACTAACTTCAGGTTAGTATTTTACCTGCTGTTGGCCTGGCAGGAGAAGTTCTAGTTTATTTTTCTTTTATCTTCAACCCGTGATTTATTTATATTCAAAAATAGTATCTGTCAAAACCTGAAAGCTAAGAAATGGTCTATTATCTTCATTTCCTGCAATGTTTACAGCTAGCAATGCCACAGAAACCAATACCCAGGCATAAACTGGGTTTGTAAGAGTCTCCCTTAGCAAATGGTACATGAGCAGAGCATACTGTCATGTCACGTTGAAACTGCTGGGCTATCTTGTCACATATGAAAATTTGCCACAGTGTAAAACACGGTCACCCCTTGTGTGCACATCCATTTCTGAATATACCAAACCCAAATGCTACCTGAAGTACCATATGATATACTAAGAAGATGTGGGGAGAGGGCAGAGGGACCACGACAGAATGGATGCATTAGAGAACAAAAGAAATAAATGACAACTTTTAATAAGGAGCATTGATTATGTGCTAACATTTACATTCCATTAATATAGTCCAAGCAGTCAATCTACCACAACTCAAAAGAATGAAGTAGAGGAAGTTGAAGGAGAATGTGGCACTGCTAAGTAACACTTTGAAACTAGATAGTTCAAACAGGTGTCTTCATTGGGTTATCTTTTGAAAACTTTATGGAAAAAAGCAAGTTTGATAAATTAGCTGCTTAAATTCTCTCTTGCTTCCTGACAGTTAAAACTGGAATGAGAATAAATATCTCCCTGCATGAGGTATGAGGATTAATTTGTTTGTGTATATAAATGGGTATTTAAGTATCATCTACTATTTTATTTTTAACACCTTACTGGGACTACTGCATTCCTACCCTAGTTCAGCTCTTAGCAAGAGATTAGGATTGAGTTAAAATGGGAACAGGTGTTTGGAAGATGATATGGCTGTAATAAAAGTGCTAACCAAGAAGATGAAAAGAAAAATAATTTAAATATGGCATTTATTTGTATCCTGTGAAACAGAGAGACGTCCAAAAGAAAACACAGAATCACAACAACTGACGGATATTTGGGAAAATGTACTGGCCTCCTGTCATCCATTCCCAAGGAGGTATTGTCCGAGCAGGGTTGTCCTTTGGTCCCAGGTCATCCTGTTCTGGTACAGTCTCATGATGCCCATTAAAAGGCCAGCCACTCAGTAAACAAGTTTCACTGCTTAATGCTGGTTGGGTAATAAAACATTTTCAAAGCCTCAAAAAGATATAGGAATTTAAGGCCATTATCTGTGAGATTTGAGCTCCTAAATTATATCAGGGATTTTTATAGTGTGTATTTCTGGCCTCTAAGATCCCTACAGCCATTACTAGGTCAAACTGATTTTTATTTCTAGGGATTGAGCACATTCTTTTGCCAGCTGCAGTCAGAAGAAAAGCTGAAACCATCCATTTCAAGGCTCAAACTGACAAAACCAGATGTTTTCTTAGTAAGAAGAAGAGTTACTGACCTTGAAGCTTCACAAGAAAATAGAATATTCGCCATTTTTAGAATATCTTTCCCTCAGAAATCAGATGAGGATAAAAGCTTTTTTGAAAGCAGACTGTTCTCAAACCCTAATCCTGCAAGTCAAATCTGTTGGCATCAAGATGTACTATTAATTTCATACAATAATAAAAGCAAATAAAGTAATGATTTTTAAAAGCAAAGGTTTAGGGTGGGAAGGTGTTGCAAGATGTATGGTGGATTATTACTTTGTTTATTGCTATACTGCATGACAGCTTCCTATCGGAGTACAACACAACAAACAAAATAAATAAAATTTAACTATGGAGATACAGGCAAGACTCTCTGTGTGTAGCACAGGTCCTTAGCTGTGGGAACTCCCAGCACAGCTGACTCTCAAAAGTCAACGTTAGACTGAGAATATTGTAAGAAATTAAAATGGTTGTCTAGACTATATTGAAGTCCCTTGTGCCTTTGACTATGAAAAAGCTTTCCTGTGGAAAAACTGACTGAAGAATGTAGTAATGTAATTACTGCATGCTAGATGTTTATTTTGCTGGTATTAAATTATTTTTGCATTTTAAGAAGGTTTAATACAATTATCTTTTGAGTTCAGTATGTTTAAGGTGCATCCTTTCTAAGTATTCCTTGTCAGTAGTCACTCATGACAGAGTTAGTCGATTCAATTAGCAAGACAGTAAGGAAGGTTTTAAAATGACTGACGACAGAGGATTATCTCTTTGAAAACAATACTGAAGAAAAAATTTTGACCCGAGACAAATCCACACATCCTTTTGATTCTAATGAATTCATCAACAAGAACATGGTTATTCATAAGCACAGCTTGGCCCTGCATCATCGATTCTACACACACATTTGCACAGTTCTGAGCAGCTCCATTTAACTCAATTGTCTAAGGGAGGCAATTACTCATGTGTTGAAGTGCTTATGGGAGTCAAATCTAGACTCAGAGATAGCTTATAGATTCCTGCCCTTGACAGGCATCAGACAATTCTAGATACTTACTCTCTATCATGACAGAACTGGAATATTTTGATGAATGTATCAGTTAATGATCATTTCTGAAGTCACTGGAAGAAAACAAATTTGCCTTCCAAAAGGAAGGGCTGTACAAGTAACCAAAGAGATTTTAAGATGGAGCTTGATTAATTGATCATACATGACATGTTATCCGCAACAGCAGGGGACCAAATATAATGAAACACAAGAGTTTCACATGGTCCTAGCTTCAAACAACACCAATTACTGCAAGTCAATAGGGTAAAGACTGATCACAAAAGCTGGAACATCTGACAGCATAGTAGCCAGAGCTAAACCCTTTCTGAAAGAAGTCTTTTCATCAGATACCCATCCCAGCCTGTCAACAGAGCAGCAACAGTGGAAAATGCAAATTAATGCTCTGCAAGCCAAGGTCAGATAGACCCCACTCTTTCTGGCACTGGGACAGTAACCTCCACTACAGGGGCAGGATTGACCTTCCAAGACAATGACCTTTTACATACCTTAGCATAACCAGAAGATTCTGAGTCTCAGAACCCTGATGTCCTTTCTCTCAATAAACCACTGCTACCAAAAAACAGGAAAAACCCAAAGCAACACAGACATTTAAATATTCAAAACCAAACCTTTATTCAAAGCATATCCTTTTTTTTCTTTCCAAATGACATGTCAAAGACTCTACAAAGACCTGAGTAGCCTTCACTAATGCACTTCCCTAGAGAAATATGCATTTCTTTGGTGGCAGTTTAAGCAATAAGCAAATGCTCTTGAAAACTTCCCCTTCTGCTGTGTTGGGACAGCTGCACAGTCAGTGGATAATGTGGAAGGAGCAGAGGGAAGAGACAAGGTGACATAACAAGAGGCCAGGGTAGATGGAGGGGCTACCTTAAACCAGATCAATAGGTTGGTGCTGAACATAAAACTACGACCCTCAATACCACAGCAATGGGAGCAAATATACAGGCCATAAAACAGTTGAAATAAAGCTACAGGCAATGTCATGTGAAAGAACACCGAATATGGACATAGTATTAAAATGTCTAGAAATACACTCTGAAAGTAGCATGTCCTGTAGACAGCTTTTCATGTCATTCAGCCTTATCCAAAGAAGTCACATAAGCAATACAGAAGGTGACTTTATTATATCGCATTCTGTTACTTTTGGAAGTTATATTTGTGTCTGATTTATTATGGAAAATACAGGTAAATGATCCTATTTGTCTTCTCTGACCTCTAAGTGACACCGCCTTTGCTTTCTGTTATTAACCTTTGCTTTCTATTATTTCTTCAAAACTGTGAGAAAGAGTTCACATCCGTCAAGATATGAAATGTAAAAAAAAAAGTAAAACAAACAAATCAAAAAACCCTCAGGCATTTACATAGTCCAAAACCATCTCCCAGGAAGACCCTCAGAGGGTTGGATTTATGAAGTTGACTGCAGGTTCGTCTATGCAGCGGTGCACCCTCTGTTCTTTCATCACTCTTACTTACCTGCTTCATTTCACATAAGAACTTAACAGCTCTGAAACTGAGGGCTGTGTGTCCATCATCTACCACAGCATATGCTTGCACTGTGACGGAACCTCAACAAGAAAGAAAGCACTGTGAGCAACATCCATCTACATTCACAGACAATTTATGCAGCTCACAAAAAACCCTGCTCTTCCAGTATTCATCTTTTGCAGCTTCTCTTTCCTGTCCACTTTTGCCATGCTTTGATTTAAATTTGAAATCTCCTTGGACCCTGAATCGTGCTTTTAATTTTTCAGCCAAATGCTGTGCACAGCTTTTGTTTGTAATAGTAACAGATTGCCGAAGGACACACACAATGAGTCATGGAAAGAAAGAGCGAGGATTTCCTGTCCTTAATCCAACGCTCAGACAAGGCCTCTCATGTTTCCAATTTTCAGGGACTGTCAGGTGAGGGGAAGAGAAGAGAAAGGACGAAAAAAAGATGGAGATTTTTTTTTTAGATAAGCAAAATAGACAAACGGAAAAAAAAAATAAAATCCCCAAACAAGCTTTTTCCCTTCGCAGTTTCAGATGGCTGATGTAACAGTAATTGCAAAATCTGCTGAAGAGCTCAAATCTGTCTTTTTAAAAAAATGTAATGAACAGAGGATAAATATTAACAGGCAACAAAAAGACAAGAGTTTCGTGGTTTCTTAAAGCAGAAACAAAATAACCAGTTTGCTCAGCAAGCCTGGAAACAGCAGAGAAAGGAATTTACATGCTTTCAGGGCAAGGGGGATTTGGGAAGCTTGTTCCCCTATGGGAGGGTGAGCAGCAACACTAGCATATGGCCACCCCAGAACTGTGACAAAATCTGGGGGTTGTGAACATGTAAGTAGCTGACATAAATCAACATTCAGTTGAATACACTTCAACAACAACCTGTGTGCTACACTAGTCTAGTAAACTTAGGAAGCCAGTTCCCTCAAGACCACCTGTAATTAGCAAGAGATGAGGAACATTCAAGAGACAAACATATATCATGCAGAGGTGATATATCAGCAGCCTGAAAACAATTAATATCCATCCTAATAATGTCACCTACTCCAAAAGACTGCACAAGAGTTTACAAGACCCATAATGCTACAAAGGAACAGGAAAATAAATTTTCGTTGTCATAAAAATAGGCCACTCATCATAGACTGAAAAGGGATCCAAGCAAAAAAACAAAGGGATTTTGAGACTTTTACTCATTTATCACTGCAAAGCACAGCTCACATGTGGGCTTTGGCAGCACTCTGGCTAACTGGCTGAAATGAGACCCATTTCAGAACAAAATAGATGTTAAAACACTGGGGCCAGCAAAAGCTGTTAACTGCAGTTATATCTTATTACATGTGCATATACACATATATGTATATATACACATATACACATGTATGGGATATTTAGGGACCGCTTGGCTCAGTGGTCTGTGTTAATGAGATTATTTAGAGATTACTGCCTCAGGATACAGGTAACTCAAAATCCATGCATTTTATTACTGTATCTATAACAGCAACAGCAAAAATGTCTTGCTGTACTCATAACATATATTTGCACTCCCAACCTAACCCCCACTGAAGATATCTAGAGCATCATCTAATAGATACAGTGATTGCAGCATCTTTCATAGAAGGAGAGGCTGAGAGCTGGGACTGCTCAGCCTGGAAAAGCTCCAGGGGGATCATATTAATGTGTATAAATACCTGATGGGAGGGAGTGTAGATGAGAGAGACAGACTTTTCCCAGTAGTGCCCACTAACAGAACAAGAGAAAATGGGCACAAATTAAAGAGAATGAAATTCCTTCCAAACACAAGAAAATACTTTTTTATTGTAAGAATAGTAGAACACTGGCACAGGTTGCCCAGAAAGGTTGAGAAGTCTCCATCCTCAGAGATACTTAAAACCCAACTGGACATGGTCCCAGGCAACCTGCTCTAGCTGGCTGTGCTTTAGCAGGGGGCGGACTAGACAATATCAAGAGGCCACTTCCAATGTCAGTGACCCTCTGACTTTGTAATATATTTCTGTTGGGTGCATTTTTTTAAGTGAACAAGCTCATTTAAAAAGGCTAGTCATTAAAACATCCTTCAAGACAACCCATTACAATGTTTTGTAAAACCTCCAAATTGGACTTTTTCAACTCTGATAGGTTTTTTTGGGGGGGGGGGTTGTTGTTGTTTTTTTTGTTTTGTTTTGTTTTGGGG
>JANHFX010008962.1:0-52731 GCA_027560015.1 Chloroceryle amazona
ACTTGCTCTTGTTGAACCTCATGAGGTTCACCTGGGCCCACCTCTCCAGCTTGTCCAGGTCCCTCTGGATGACATCCGCGAACTTGGTGGTGGTGCACTTGATCCCACTGCTTATGTCATTGATAAAAATAATAATACTTTTTTTTTGTATTTGACCTTTTATTTATTCTATTATCTGTACCATTGGCTTGCATCTATTTGCTGACTTTACCTTTCCCATTCTCTTGATTTACAACCCCGCTACCTACAACTGCTTTCCATTCAGATGCCTCACATCTAGTAGTGGTGTCTCACAGAACTTCATTGTCTCTCTCCATAGATATGTGTGTAAGTTTCCAGTGACTGACTAGTTAAATTTCAGTCTTGGAACTTTCTTAATCTATGATTTGAAACTGAAGTGTATGAATTCAGGATGCTGTCCAATCTGTAGATTTGAAGAACACTGAGAAAAACAAGCCAACATGGTGTTTCAGTTGTCTGAGTTGTTTCTTTTTATTATTATTATTATTTATTTAGTGGTCTAAAAATGAAGAGAAGTTTTAAATATTACCTTTTTCAGTTTCCATGTCAATACTTAAAACTTGTTGTTTCCAAGGAAGTGCATGAAAGGGAGCCCTCAAGCTTTCACAGAGGTCCTTCACTACAACAAAGACCTCAGTGTATAAACTTCTTTACAAAGTTTACTTCCAGTGGAGAAATTACTGTCTACAGAGAAGATATTGGAATGAGAGTGGAAAGACAGTGGAGTGATTTTTACACGTCAAGGCAGATTCGCATCAGAGTTGATTGTATGGCTATCTGTCTTTTTGGAATGAATGTACAAGTTTAATTACATAGCTTGGAGCTATATAAAGTTGTATATTCTACTGCATGGTTACTAATGCCAGTAAAAACAAGATCTTGGGCACACAACTGTTTTTAAGAAAAGATGCAAGTTTTAACGTAAAACCTGACATTGTATTCCTTCCTGGACAGTTTAGTATCCTAAATGCATTGTGAAATTGGATGAATTGAGGCAGATAGATCACAGGTAAGTAAAAGAATCAATCTCAAAAACAGAGAAACAAACAAACTATACCTTCAAAATATGGAAAACCTTTTGCGAAAATTTCACCTGTTTGGTTGCTTAATGAGGAATTATGTACATTGCCGGGTATTGCCTGGATTGTGTAGGTGGTTACCCGCAGAGATGATACTTGAAAAGAATTCCCCAGATGTAAATGGAAGGTAGAGGGAGGACAGTTATTCATAGGGCATGAAAGTTACCAGGTAAGGACAAGAGTCCTTACTCAGTTGTGCTTCCCATAAAGCAGGCCAGCTGCTCCAGTAACTATATTAGCCATCAGTAGACAACCATATTCTACCATCAGTATGGTAGAAACCAGAGAAAAAAAACACAATGAATGCTAAAAGACTGTGCTGTGAACAGCTTTACTTATCAGCTTGAGTCTGTAGTAGAAGAATAATGAAAATTGTGGCTATGTGACGTTATTCACTGTTTCCCTTTTGTTCATGTTCCATCATAGTATTTCTTATTCATGGCCTGCCTCAAGTTTGTGTTTATAGCATTTCACTGTATTCGTTTTGAAAGCTCAAAGGATTTAGATTTTTTTTTAATATAAAACAAGTGTTTTCATTGAACATTGTTGGAGTCCTGTGAAATCATTTCTACCAGTGCTCATTGTGTTTAAGGTTTATTTCTTTGGAAAATTAAATAACTGACAAATTTAAATTACCAATGCTTATTTGGTACATACCCCAAAATAGCTTAGGTTTACATTTTTGCTCATTTGTGCAAATTATGGTCATGATAATTCTCCAGTATATCATCACAGATATGTTATTTGCTAACCTTCCAGAAGCTTTGCTGTTATTGTCAAATCAGAGAATGCTTTTAATTGGATGGGAACTTAAGATCATAGAATATTAGAATCATAAAATGCCTTGGGTTGGAAAGGACCTCTAAAGGTGATCTAGTCCACCTCCCCCTGCAGTAAGCAGGGACATCCTCAACTAGATCAGGTTGCTCAGACACTCATCAAGACTGACCTTGATCTCTCCAGGGATGGGGCCTCCACCACCTCCCTGAGCAACCTGTTCCAGTGATCCATCACCCTCATAGTAAAGAACTTCTTCTTAATGTCCAGTCTAAATCTCCCCTACTCTAGTTTAAAACCACTGTCTCTCATCCTATCGCTACATGCCCTTGTAAACAGGCCCTCCACAGCTTTCTTCTAGGCCCCCTTCAGGTACTACCACCTCTCCGGGCAACTTGTTCCAGTGTTTCACCACCATAATTGTAAATTTTTTTTTTTTCTTATATCTAGTCTAAATCTACCTTCTTTTAGTTTAAAACCATTACCTCTTGTCCTGTTGCAGCAGGTCTTGCTAAAAAGATTGATCCCATTTTTATAGGTTCCATTTAAGTATTGAAAGGCTGCAATAAGGTCTCCCCAGAACCTTACCTTCTTCAGGCTAAACAACTTCAACACCCTCAGACTCTCTTCACAGGACAAGTGCTCCATTTTTATGTCCCTCCTCTGGACTCACTTCAACAGGTTCATGTCTTTCTTGTGATAAGGACCTCAGAGCTGGACACTCCAGGTGATGTCTCACCACAGTATAGAGGAGGAGAATTACCTCCCTGTCACCTGCTAGTCACACTTCTTTTGATGCAGTCCAGGATACAGCTGGCCTTCTGGGCTGTGAGCCCGTGAGCTCTGATTGTGAGCTCATGTCCAGGTTTTCTTTCACCAGTACCCTCAAGTCCTTCTCCACAGGGCTGATCTCAATCCCTTCATTCTCCAGACGTTATTGATAACAGGAATTGCCTTGACGCATGTGCAGGACCTTGCGCTTGGCCCTGTTGAATTTCATGGAGTTCATATCATCACATGTATTTAAAAAAATGAAACCAAAACAACAACAACCAAACAGAAAACCCTACACACCCCCCCCCCCAATCAAATCCTTTTCTTGCACTAGTGATGGTGGCCACAATTTCAAAAACCGCACTCCCTTTGAGCAGCAGCTGAGAGGCGTTAATTTGGAAGAGTTTCTAAACCTTGCTGAGTTCTGAGGTAACACTTGAAGTTTTTAATTTAATCCTTTTTCTGGCATTTATGAGGAATACTTCAAACATAACTCACCGGACAGTTTCTTTCAGCAAGGAAACTTTAGAAACCTTGACATTTCCCAGTACTCTATTGAAGTAACATGTGATATTTTGTTAGTTTTATTCCTTATTCTTCTGAAAAGATGGAAGTCACAATACGTCTGGGATCCAAATATAACAAATCTACATTACTCAGAGAGAAAGACCAAAATACATCCAGGAAATAAGAATTTCTCCCTATCAGGGTGACTATTTTGAACTATTTGTGCATTAATTTATTTTCAGTTGTGAACAGTTCATATTATGATTAATTGACTACATAAGTTTAATGTAGGTTTAAACTTCATTAGGGTTTTTTTTATTAGCTTCAGTATCATCATGTTCTTGTGACATTCATATTTCCTGTGTAACACACTTCACAGTCTCAGGGTTTAGATATACAGGTGGTGGGGTTTTTGTTTCTGCTTGCAAGCAGAAGAAAGTTTGTTATTTGAGTTTGTTGACTGATGTGATGAACTTCTGTACCATTCAGACACGACTTGTCCAATTCATATTTATCAATTCTTGTGAGTGATTTTGATTTCCTTTAAACCAAGTTAAACTACACTAATCTCAAAATCATTAATCTCATAATACTCTTAGAGTAAAATGATGGCCCCACTGAATTTAGTAGAAAAACTGTAAGTGAAACCAAGAGTTGAAATAGCTGGAAGAAGAAAAACTATCTCATTAACTGGAATAATTTAAAATTTTGTTCCAGCTTGAATATGCTCCAGGGAAATCCCACAGTGCTGGCTTGTTAACTAAGTGTCTGGAAATGCTGGGGTCATCAGCCTGCTTTCCAAGTGTTGTGTCAGACCTCTGTAGCAGAGACAGTTGGGACTCCCACAGCTCCATGGCAGTGAGAATGGGTGCCCTGGAGCAACTGGGTTACTGTGGATCCATAAGTCTTGGAGAACTCAGGCAACTGCTCCAGAATTTGATATCCCTATTGCTAGTAGTGATGCATGAGGAACCTCAACAGCTTTCCACAGATGCATACAAAGCTTCATGGACAGTGTTCCTTTTATTTGCCTAATGTTTGCACTTCAGACAGCAAGTCAGCATTTTTCAACATAATTTTGTTTCACTAAACACTAAGGCCAGGTCTTATTCTAGCAAGCATCTTGAGTGAACATTTCTGATGATCTTTTTACAACAGTCAGAGTATATTAAAGCCTGAGCTCTTTCATATTTAATCAAAGGCAGCTACTGATATGTTTATCTTCTAATTATTTTTTTTGTTCTTAATTTGTGACAATTGGATTGTGATGATATATGCTTACAAAATTTGTTGTAGAGTGCATTATTGGCATTCAGATACTGGAGGCTAATGTTGAGGAAGGGTATGGAGTTTTAGTTCAAACCAGTCACAAATGTGAAGTCACTGAACAGAAAATAAGCTGAGTTTTAGTGTGCCTAGATTGCTCTCACTGCTTTATTGGGCATCTTAAACACAGGTTCACAGACAAGAACATTACATGGCAGTCACATTGTCTGAAAACTGGTTAGAGAAAGGCTTTCATATTCTATTTTATATAAAAAGAGCCATCACTCTTGGGTAATGACTCACTCTTGAGACTCTGAAGAACCATTACTATATAACAATATTTCAATAGTGTTATATAGAACTATAATAGAACTATTAAAATAATAACTCTTCCCATAGATCATCAAGCATCTCATATATTCAGTAGTTTAACTACTTCTGCTATAGCTCAAAATATTTGTTTATATTGCTTCCTGCCAATTAATACTTCAAGCACCATTTACTTTTATAACTTTTAAGACTTTCAGCTGTATATTAAATAAAAATGCTTATGGTACAATTTCCAGAAGAGCAATGACACATTATAAACATCGTATAATTCCTTATTCAATTCATATATAATTCATCATGAAAAAGTATTCCTTTCTTTAAAAAAGACATTTAACATGTGACCTTTTCCTTTAAATTTGAAAAAGCACTCCTTTTCTGCTTTCCCTTTCCATTCCACTTCCCCTTTCCCTTTTCCTTCCCATCCCCCTCCCCCTCCCTTCCTTTTCTGTCTTTTTGACTCAGGCCCAGCACGACACTGAAAACCATATACTTCATCCAAATTCAGCTGCTAGCAGGAAGAACTCAAAATCTTGCAAAAGTCTGCTCTGGTGAGTTGTGGCATTGCACAACAAAAGTAATTGAGACACAGATATTAGTGTAAAGGAAATTTTTATACTTGTACCTATTTAAACAAAAGCGTTGGTGTGTTCCTCAACAGGATAAAATAGTTCAACTCTTTAGTCAGGTAAGACTCTTTCATATCACAGTCATGATGGATGGAGATATTGAAAGAAGCCAAGAAAAAAAAATTGAACACTCAACTTGGAAGGAAATTTAGAACTCAGTTCAGTGTCATAAATATTTCTAAGCAGTGTAGAGTACGAAATTGTTTTTGTATTTACTTAAAGAGACAGCTTATGCATTTTTGAAAAGTCAGTAAAACATGTAACATCATGCAGTACATATGCCAATGAATCTGTATTCTTTTCAGGTTTTTTCCCTAGTGTATCCAGAGTAAAGTTTTACTGTATAACTAACTCTCATTTTCATTTCTGATTTCACTTGCTTGGAAGACAAAGAGGATTAGAAAATTTATGTGCCTTCAAAGCAAATAGATGATTTTTCTCTTGGAATCCACCATGGCAATAGATAAAATATCTGGATAATTTAGCACACCATAAAATCATAGAGAAAGGAAAGGTTATCATAACCAAAGTATGATTTATGAAGATACAACTTTTGTCTCACTTCCTGTAGTCAGCTGGGACACTAATAGAATTTTAGTGAATTTTCCTGACTTATGTGAATTTTCCTGAGTTACGCACAGCCTAGTGCCAGTTCACTTTTTGCTATCACTTCAAAGAGACTAGACTTTAGTGAGCATCGGGAAGGAAACATATTGAATTCAGGCTTTTCAAAAGAAATACTTCTGGAAATCTATGAACATCAGTGAAGGCATGGACTCTGGAGTAAATGTTGCAAACACCGCCTTAAATTGTCAGAAAATAACAATAGTTGAATGAAGAGCAGAAAGCCAAGATTGATAGAAAATACCATGTCAATTATGTGTATTCTTCTGGAAGAAATGTGAAGGACAGAAATTTCCATTTTCTAAACATATTCTGAGACAGAAATAAATGATCTAAGCTCCCTCCCTTCAAGAAAATAGTGATTTCAAACTCATTTTCAGATATATGCTCCTTGTCTTTCATTCTGCTTTTAAGTCCAAATGTAGATGTGATTTCTGATGACTAAGTTGTGTGATTTAGTTAGAATATAATTTTTTGAAGATTAAATGTTCTGCGTGAAAAATGTCTACATTGTCTTCACAATGTGAAGTACTTTTGGAGTACTTCCCTGATACTCCACTTAGGACACCAGCAGACATCTGCCTCTATTCTCTCAATTTACAAAAATACCAGATTAAAACTATCCATGAGGTATTTTAAAGGGAATCCAGAGTATTTTGGAGAATCTAAAGTAATCATTACTTTATTATATATGCCAGTAGAAATTAGTTCTATCATCTATACATTCAGCATCTGAAAAAAGACTAAATCCATTTCTTCTTGACTTCTTTGATTCTGATACATTTTTCTGCATGAACTTGTAATGTGACTTTTCTAGAAAACTAGTGCACCAAATATCGTGATTATGTTAAAAATTAGCTCAAGAGATTACTTGAATAAAACAGCGATTTATCAGTCTTGAATATTCATCTATTTCATTGACACCTAGGTGAACAAAGGGGGAAACCCAGAAACCTCAGTAGAATTTAATGTACCCTATTTTTTCAAAAAAAAATCATTTCATTTTCTTAACAAGTACGATTTTTATTTTAATTTTTATCTCCAAGTTGTAATGAACTATTTGGTACTTTAATTGTTTGTCTTTTCTCTTTTTTTTTCCATGGCTGATATTGAAATATTTAACCTAGTTTTTAATACACATGAAAACATGTAGCCTTAAACATTGTTGAATGGAATGGACCTTAAGAATAGCAAGAAAGAGTCTTTCAATTTTTCCTTATTTGTTGCACATGGGAACCAATTCTTTGCCCCAAAAAAACCCCAAACCAAACCAAACTTGTTCTTTATAGCAAAAATATGGAAAGATTTTGATTAGAAATATTAGAAAATAAGCAAGAGATGTAATTCAATTAAAACTGGGAACATTCATTGTGCTTAAGAGAATTCTAAAAGTTCCTACATTGCTAAGATTTTGTCTAAAGTCTCTAGCTAGTTTTAAATTTGTTTCAGTTTGAAATATTAGTAATTTTGAGTATTGTATAGTGTATATTATATGCCTGATCCTTAAACTTCCCTCACATTTATTATTCTAGTTACTACTTTTAACAATAGTTGATCACTGAGTCTTAATAATAACTTCCAATTGAGAGTTCAGATAATCTTGTCTCGATAAAGAGGAGACATCTTACAACACAATGAAAACAGAAAACAAAAGAACACCTTTTAATGTACTGGAAAGTCTGAAATCTTGAAAAGAAGCTTGGAGTATTTCTGAGGCTTGTTATATGGCAAATGAACTGTCCTTGAAAAGGGAAGTGACTTCACAGTAGATCTACTATATATAGCTTTGTTCACCTTTGATACCTTTGTGAAACTTATAACAGTATTTCAGCATTTCCTGTATGTTACCACTAGTGCTTATTTACTACCCAAGGTGTGATACTGAAGAATTTCTTAAGCATTTCTTATCTAAATCGAGTCAATTCTTTGTCATCATTTTCCAACTTTTATGAGACAAGTATGTACTTTTATTACAAACATGCGTGAAACTTACCAAACCCAATTGGCTTATCCCTTCAAAAGCATACATGCTAAATCCCAAACTCAGCTAAGTCTTTGATTGTGTTTTACTTCCATTTGGAAAAAAAGCATTTGAGTACTTGTGACTTGATTATTTATAGACTGTTGTTTTCTAGTCAGGCTGGAAGTTGCAACAGAAATGTTCTTAAGACTGTGACTCATTGGAGCTTGTTGAGTCACATGTAATAAACAGGATACTGCCGATATCGTACAACATTTACTCTTAAAGTAACATTTTAAAAAGAAGTTTTCCTCCTTTTAAAGGAAAGAGATTGACATATGTTCAGAAAAAGGAGGCAACTGTCCCAGTGAAGTCAGGTGTTATTTTTTTTCTGCTATGCTGATAACAGAATAGTCTATAAATATACAAAGGACACATCAGTTTTTTATACTGGATCAAAGAAAGGTTTTACTTCATAATGGCTTGTGTTGTAGAACTTCTTTCTTTCTAGTGTCTACGCAGGCTAACAAATCCTATTCAGCTCTTCATTCTGCCAGAAATAATAGTCAGGTGTGACTATTATAGCAGCTGAAGTCCTTATAATTAATAATATTGTTGCTTTTTACTCCTGCATAATCTGAACTACTTTGCGTATAACTGGGAAACTGTTAAGGTTACGATTCTGTGTTTCTGACGTTTCCAGTGATAACAATATCATTTAACATTTTTGTGCTCTTTTGAATCAAAAGTTAATTTGCAGTATATATACAGGTTTGGTGTTTATATCTTAGAATTGGAAGACTTTAAATGTTAGGCCTTTAATATTAATCAATACTATATCAAATTTTTCTTTGGTAATTATTCTGTCAGCAACAGAAGACATCTGTCAACAGTAAAATAATTTTTCTTGGAACTGAGCTCCACTGTGTTTGTAAAGGTAGACATTATTGCTGACTTATTCTATAGTAACACTAATGCCAGTAAAAAACGATATTTTGAAATAATGAAATAAATTGTGATGACTACATTTTTTAAAATCATCAGAGTTCTTAGATTTTCCTAGTGCTAGATTCAGTTCAAGGTTTAATAAAATGTACTTCAAAGATGTCATATTTAAATTCTTTTTATGCAGTGGCAGTATAACTCCAGTAGAAAATGGTTAACCATATTCATTAAAAAAATGTTTTAATTAGTATTTGACAACACAGGCAAAATTTCATCAAGCATTCAGATTGTTTGCTCAGCTGACAATAATGCTATTCCAAGTTGTTTAGGTGGCCTACCTAGTAATCAGAGTTGATTGTTATGTCCAAAATAGACTTGCTATGTCACCTGCCCATTAGACAAAATATATCTGATGTAAGCTTTGGTTTGAATTATCACTTACCTGGCAGCGTAAAAATAGAATGATTTATTAGGATTGTATTTTAGAAGTAAGACTATCAGGACTTCTACTTTATTGCTTCTTTTTCTTTTTTTTTTTTCTTTTTTTTTTTTTTTCTTAAGAGAGGTCTTCTAAATCAAAAGTGCTTCTCTTTCAAAGATCTTTTCAAGTTTTGCAAGCAATAACGTTCCCTTAATGAAATGACATATCATTCTTTTCCATTCTTTTTCCATAGTCCCCAATTCATTTCCATGGGGTATCCTACAAGACACAGTAACTGTAAGATGCTCACAGTTTCCCCTTAGTGATGATCTCATTTATTTAAATGTGTTTGAGAGCCCATTCAATGTCTGAAACCTGACTGTTCCTTGAGCTTTTTTACAATACTTTGTCTCTTACGTGGGTAATGGGGACACTTCAGAGGTGGATGGGAAGATATCAGAAGCTTAGTTTGTATAACTCAGAGTTGTCATGCATCTATTAAAATTCTTGTTATTACTAAAACTGTATTGCAGAGATGATGTGACTGCATAAATAACCCTAACCATGAATCTTGGCTAGATTAGCATTCACCTGGCATCTGTAATAGCAACAGAACCACCATGGTTTCTATTCACATTCTGAAAGAACTGCATCCCTTTAAATGATGGAAGTGCTTTCACAGGAAGAGCATTTTCCCTCCTTTGTCCATTCTGGATTCTTAATAATAGTTTGTTAGTATCGAATGATACTTCCATTATGTATCTAAGAAATATTAATTTCCAGACATTTTAGCCTACAAGGCAACTAAATTATGGGAGATTACAGCAGGCATATCATGCTCCAGCTTACCCAGAGATAAACTCTACTCAGCCTACATGAAAACATTTTTCCCAAATTTCTTTGAGATTTTGCCTAAACTTCATAAAACATTCACCACATTTTCTGATAAATCCAGTTCTTTACCTTCACCATTTTGAAATCCGAAATGGAATATCTTTTAACCTAAATAGAGCCAAGCCAATTAAATCTCTTAGAGGCTATATATTGCAACTGTAGATACTAGAATAGACAAGCATCTCAGGTGTCCCCAAACTTATGCAACCAGATGTCAAAAGTCAGGAGGATGCACTATTAGTCAAATGAGTGTCATATCATATTAGTAGCAATCCCACCAGGGCACCTGCAGCCTTTGCTTTGAAGAGGGAAGCTGTACTTGGTAGACACTTGATATAGCAAGCGATAGTGTTTTCCAGTGTAAAAATTACTATTTATTGTTTAATTATACACAGCCCTTTCTAATAGTTTAGGGTAGGTACAGGTAAGAGAACAGAAAGCCAAGATAAACGTCAGACTCATTGCTGTATCCCACAGCCCACTATCTTTTTGCACTTCAGATTGAAGAATGTGCTTGGCCCATCCTTTGACAAAAAAAAAAAAGTAAAGGAGAGGTATTGTAATCACTTCAGTGCATACTTGGGACAGGGTGGTAGTGGACTACCTGACAGTTATGACCTCAAAAGAGACTGGACAGAATATTCTCAGTGTGATATTTTTGATCTCATGGTATGCTCAGATGCCAAGAGTCCACAACTCATCTTAGAATGATGGTCACCATAAGGTAAATAATTGTTTCTTTGAATATTTTATAATGTCATATAAGTCTCAAATCTGATTTCACTTACACAAGCATAACTTGATTTTGGAATGCGATCAGATTTTGATCCAAAATCCAGACAGCAATCATGCTATCAGTTACAGATGAAAATTGAAACCTACAAGCTATAGACACATAAAGTACAGATCTCAGCTATCTTCTTGATGTTCATATTTGTATGGATGTTTTAGCCTTTGAGAGAAAGGCAAGCAAATAATTTGTCTAAACTTTGAGGTCACATGTAGGACACAATTTCCTTTTACTTGAGAGGATCAGTGTACAAATAAGAAAAATGTGAACAGACCAGAATGAAAAACTTCTATGCTATTTCTGCACTGAGATGTGTGAGTGTACTACTTTTAAACCTCAGGAAATTGTATCAGGTGGAGAGGCAGGGGGGAGGAGAGCCACTTTATCTGTATTTCAGTGTTCAATGATAAACTGCATAAATGCTTTCCAGAAGTCAGACTAAAAGTTGTAACACAACCTTTGCTCAGATACTACTGCTTAAAATCAGAAAGAGAATTTACTAAAGGCAAAAACTACAGATTGGTACTTTTTTTTTTTTATGGTTATATAGCAATAGGAGTATCCAAGAGTCACAGATGCCTTTAATGATAACCTTTCAGGGTGGAATGTAGTCTTCTTTCAAACGTTTCATAATCTAAGTTACTAAGTCTTGCATTTACCAAACCTTTATCTTGAAATAGGACAACCTACAGCCCATTCAAAATTTCATTATGGCCTAATGTAAAGTTTTGCTAGTAGCAATAAAAATGCATGAGTTGGCTAAAAAATCACAACTAAATTTAGATTCTGAAACCTACACCTTGCCTAAGAATGTTTGGCTTTGAATTCTCCTTTTCATTTTATTTCTACTTCTTCTTCATACATGATTATAATTTTATTTATAATAGTGATTGAAAGGTATTCTAACTTAATCCAGTAACATATGTGAAAAAATCTTAAAGCACAGTACTATATTATTTTCTTATAAAAATTATTTACTTATGTAGGTGCATATTTTAAATGGTTTATACATTTTTATCTGTAACTTAAATTTCATTCTGCATATTCAAAGATCCAACCTATGATTACATGTATAATATGCAACACAAAACATCACGTGTAACTCTGAAATTCAAGCGAATTCAGAAGATGCAAAGTCAGGGCCAAGTATGTCAAAGTGTAGGTTTTAGATTATTATTCAGTCTTAAGGGAAATTGATTGGCAACATCTACTGGGAAATGTTTAATTAGTGAAGAACTGAAGTGAGATGAGGTTATGTGAAAGATACACTTTTTTATTTTTTAAAAGGCAAGGGAAATATCAGCAAATATTCTGAAAATCATTGAATTGCAGTGCAAGATGGGATATCAAGGTATCTTCTTGTCTATCCCACTGTCTTGGCTGCAGGTATTCAAGAGGTATTTAGATTGCATTTAAAGATATTTTGTAAGAGAATTTTTACAGCATCTCCAATGAGTCTGTTCAATTGCTTCATAATAATTACTTTGAGAATACTGTCATTTAACCTTTTTTCCTTAGGTCTGCATCGAATATCTCTTACTACAATTTATGTCTATTATCCTAACTCTTATTTCCTTTAAACATGGAGAACACCTTATTCTTTTTCTTCTTGCAATGTGCTTTTACATACTTGAAAAACAGTTGTGATGACCCTCCTCATGAGCACAATCTTTTCTCATCACCTTGTTCTTGCTCCCTCCATATCACTGTAATTTTTTATTATTCCTTACTTATCTTAGCACAGAAATATACAGACCTTTCCAATCTGTTTTCATCAGTAATGATGAAAAACATAATTTTTATTCCATTCTTTGCCTGTAACTTCTAGGTTCTCAAATAGCAAGAGTTTAGCACTGAAGGGATAAAGCTGATTGAAAACACGTGGTCACACAGGTCTTTATGCCTATTCATTCATATTACTTAGAATTACTCTCTAGTCTACAGTATTTTTCCTCCCTATTGCAAAGCCACTCCTGATGTGGCCTGACCTCCACCATAGTTCCTACCACTTTCATTTATTCACTTCTTTAGACTATGGAGTTCTTTCACTTCCTCATGTGTTTAAAAGAGCCACAACCACCTTCTTGCCTTCTCTGAAGATTTCTTTTATACTTAATTGTGTTTTAAAATAACTTTTGTTGTTTCACTGTCAGTTCATAATGTAATCAAAACCAGGAGGGCCACAAACACACTTTATAGAATATGTATATTCATGTACATAGGGTGTACAGAGTTTAACTTCTGCTACTGTATTGTGTGGGTTTCATCTGAAGTGGGACTCACTTGTAAAGAGAGTTGGGGAACAAAGCAGGAAACTAAGAGATCTGTAGTTTCTACTGACTCACACACAACAACAGTTTATGTTTTTGTGTCACTTACTTCCTGCAATGAAGAACAGTTCTTGACAAAGAACTGAAAAGTACCTCCCAAAGTACCTCCTAATCCTACAAAAGACATGTAATATGTTATTCATCTCTAGATGAATATTTTTTCCTCAAAACTTATACACAAGGAAAATGAAGAATTCAAATACCATACCACTGAAGTCCTGATTGGATATACACAAGAATCCTCAGTGTCAGCTGAGGTTTGTGTTTTGCTCTTTTGATCCTGCAGTTTCCTGAATATAGGGACTTCTGCAAAACAGCAAAACTGTAGATCACCTTCCACTATGTATCTGAGGCCCAGCTGTTAAAGAAAGGAGAGATGTCTCTCTGAAGCTCACTTCCTTTTTGCTCTAAGTACCATTTTTTTTAAGAAATTTCTAGACAGCTTATACTACAAAAATTCTTTTTGGCATGCCTCTACTGAACAGCATTTGAGCTTTACTGACAGATTTACTTCACTTCTGGAGTCTTGAACATGCAGTCACTCTTGGGAAACCCCAACTAAACAACCGGCATTTAATTTTCTTGGCAATTGAGAGCTCTATAATCTGAGACAGGCTTCACTATTTTACTGAAGGTCATGAGCTGCCCTTTATTGGAAACGTAATGCAAATACTAGACTGTAAAATTCTGTTTGTTAATTATATAAAATGTTTGTTTATTTCATTTCAGTGAATTAGAATGTGGGAAGGAGAGAGCTTCTTCCACTGTTATGTGAGAATTTGTATTGGAGAGTATGGCCTATTAAATTATCTCAGTTTAAAGGCAAGTGAAGTATGCTCTTCTCTTCTTTCCTTTGGAAAATATATTGTAATCTCTACAATATTTCTGCTATTTATGAAAAAAAATATCTGCACACTTAAGTGTGTCACCAGCTGATCCCATGAAGTGAGCAGTAATACCTGGATCGTGGATATTTTTGAAGCTACACATAACTGAAATTCTTTTAATTCCTTTATTGTTTTAACACTGCCCTTTTTATTATTATTATTTTTTATTTTTATTTTTCCCAGCCTGAAACTTGTGTAATAAGTAGAGTGGCAGTGTGACAAGAGCAGTAGTATGGTTCTTCCTTCTTTTAGTGGATTTGGATAAATTTTGTCAAGAAATATGTCCATTCAAGAGCTGTAAAGATGCAATACAACATTTTCTCTCCTTTCAGTAGTTATCTAATGCTCAGCATTTCTATCTATGTAGACAGTTTTCCTCTCTTATAATCTCCTCCTCTTATAATCCCTTAAAATGAATTAATGGAGTAGTCCATAATTATATGTGCTTCCTATTTCAGTGAAGAGGAAGGAAACTTCCAAATCAGATGGACGTCAACTGGGCTGTAACTTCTGTTGAATAAATGTGTATCTACAGCAGGAAAATCTCATCTATTGCCAAAACATGTATAGGAACTGGTCTTCCTCTCTTTAATGAGCCATCTAAAGGTCAAAAACCTGAATGGAAACAAATAATGACATTATGTTTCATGATTACTTTGTTGATTTGAAATGTAATACAGGAAGTCACTGAAAGCTGTCTGCGAGATGATTATTGCAATTCCATTACCCCCCATCAACAAAAATCATCAATAAAATATATTTGTCTAGAGAGTAATAGTTACCATTATTTTCCCACACAGTGCAGTGGAAAACATGGTTCCTTTCCATACAAAATTACATATATCCATAAAGATTTAGAGTAGACGGCAGTTAGAAAATTTTAAAATTTGCCATTTTGTGTGCTTATGCAAATCTAAGAGCGACAGTAGATCACATTGGTTTGAATATTTTATTAAATAAATGATAAAGGTTTCCTTAAGAGAAAATACTTGTAAAATTTTACTAGCTCACCAGGGAAGTCTGGGAGTTTCAGTATTACTTTGCAGGGACCAGAGTGTCAATCATGACTCATTTTTTACCCAGTGATGCTCTCTTTCGTAACTTCCTTTTATGCCTGAAAAATAATCACAATTTCCACGATTTCCTTATTTCCTATTCTAATGATATCCAGTTCTGTATCCAGGATGCCAGGAACAAGTCTCTGAAAAACCTCATTAAGGTTCATTTGGAATTGTATTGTCATTCACACTAGGAAAATCAAATACTGTAAAAGACAAACTCTGAAAAACTCTAAAGTTCCTGCTATTTGACCCTCTGAGAAGGGAACAGTGGCCTTTATGAATACAAATGAAACAGAAGGCCTATACATAAGATTATCACAGATTAATTAAACTTTATTACCAAGGACAGATTGACTGTTCTTGGATTGCATTAACACCACTTCTGTGCCCACTTGCCTCTGGTTGCAGCTGAGTTTTGAAAATGAGCATCAGAATTCCAGCAACAAACTCTGGGTTTGGGCAGATGACAAAATGTGTAAGTAAGATGTACATAGTACTCTTGAATCAGTAGTCCTTCCACTCAAATTAAAACCCAAACATTCAAATATTTAGTAATTAACATGAGAGTTCCACAATATCCCTTGTTTCACATGGCAAGTTTGGGAAAAGCTGTCATAATCAAAACACTGATTCTTCTCCTTTAGCCACCTCTCAGCCCCCGCCCCCCCCACTCCCCCTCCAGATTAGTACTCTATTTGGCATTTCAATCCAGCAGGGACAAAATTTCCTGTTTGAAATACCAACTCCAGTTTATAGACCAGAAAACTTGAGAAACTTCTCTATTTGATGTCTATTTGATTATTCTCATAATAATGTATTAGATTTTATTGAATTTTAGGTTAGGTGTGTTTATAAAGTCTTCTCAGTTTGTTTTTAAGATGGTAGAAGATGTGTTATATTGCTCTGAGACTTCCCACCTTCACTTTGAGTTTACATAGTTCTTCAGTTAAATCTGATAATAACTCCAAATGATAAGCAACAACTTGGCTGAACAGGACACACTGCTGCACTCTGAAAAAAAAAGAGATCAGACCTAGGACTGGTAGAAAAAGCAGATTTTCTTTCTGCAGGGGAGGGAGGAAATGAAGTAAGGTTCTTTTGTAGTTGGAATCCTAACACACCTATATTCTGCAAGTACTTGGTTTATGTTTTTCTCGTGACCTAGCTGACTTGTTTGATGGGCCGATACAAGTTAGGAAAACAGAAAGACAACTACTACACAATATTCTTCTTCCTAGAAGTGAAAATTCAAGAGGCTGGAAATTACCAAGTTATTGCTCCATTTAGAATAAGTGCCAGTATGCTAAAGGTCTCCCTGTAGTAGGTATTAGCTCTCAAGGTTCATATTTTGGCTGATCATGAAAGGCTGACAGTTTTCAGAGAGGAAAGACAGTTAATAAATCCACTACCTACATTTATCTTTCAGAGCATTTCACAGCCTCTCAAATTGCTTGTCTCCCTCTCTGCATGCATTATGCACTTGGAACTTAATCTGAAGCATTGGGTCTGGCTGAGTGCCCTGGCCTCTTCTCTGAAAGACAGCTCTGTCTGGAGGGCAGAGGGCAATGTAGCACAACCATAGGAGCATTTTTAAACAACTGGGCAATGTTTTTCTGCTCTTTTTCTCTATCCAGCCAACACTCACAATCTGTGTGTGAAATACAGTTTGCCATTATAGTCAGATGCAATTTCCCACGATTTGGGGGGTTCGTGAGCATCCATCATTTTGCATATTTGTTTGGCACTGATGAGCTGTTAATCAAAGGTGAGTTTTTAGTGCTGATGCTTTCACACAATCTTGACAGTTTAAACATCTGCCTCTGCTTTAACACCTGTGCATTCACAATAACCCAGCACCTTCTAGTATCCATGCACTGTGTCTTATGGGCCTGGTTATAGCATCCTGAGGGCTTTCTGTGGCTCCAACCAATGGCAGTGGCACTGCAATGTGCACTATAATGCTAGGGCATTGTTTGAACTTGGGTGGTGCAACTAGGGGTCCCAAAGTGACCCAGGTGGACACTGTAGCTGAGACCCACCTCTCTAATCAGTTGTCCGTTGCTGTCAGTGCTTTGGGGAAGCCTGTCTGAGGCTGTCCCAGCAGTCACTCTGAGGGGAGACCAGAAACTTCCAGAAATTCCTGTCATGGTCATGTGTATGTGAGGGGTTTTCACCAAGCTCATCACATTTCTCCTATCTGTTTTCAGTGAAACTTACTATAGCTTTCATCTGACTCCATAGATCTCTGAGTATTGTTTGATAAGGTGCTTTGAGAGATCTGACAAAGAAATTCATGTCAGGTAAGCAAATGTGCAATGAGCTCTGTTTTTAAGGTTAGATGGTGTTCCCCAAAGAGCTCACCTTGCATGTGTAACCAAAGTGGCACCTCCAAACTTAAGACTATAGGTGCTAAAGATGTTTAAGCATCCAGAATTGTTCTGTATCCCTGCCTCTGTACTTTGAGCCCTAGCTGACACAGAGTTTTTTGAGGCAGTCTGAAAATCCCAACCCAGATACATATAAAGCCTTAATTTAGTTTGCTATTGGTGGTATTTAAAATGGCAATCTTATGAGTGAGGTGACTAAGTAAGATAGCAATAAGTGGATATTTTACTACCTTGTATACATGCATCTAGGAATTTCTCCTCAGTTACACTTGTATGGTAGAACCATGTTGGCAACCTGTTGTAGCCTTCTCCTTGTGGGAACCGGGTATAGAAGACTGATCTTTGTGAATTCCGCACACTGCAAAGCTCTTAATCAGTAGAGATTTTGAATTATTTTGTTTTAAATGAATCAACCACTGATTGTATTTGGCATTAGGATTCATTTAGTAATTCAAAGAACTGGTATGTGATAGCATCTAATTTCAACACCCAGAAATCATTCTTCTCTTATGTTTGTGATTCAGTACAGAGATTATTAAAAACTGCTTTCTATAATTTCTAAGGAATTATAAGATTTATTGTATTTTATTATATAAATGTCTATTAAACCTACTTATTTCAGCAAAGTCTGTCAAAATATTTCTATAGCCTATTTTTTGTGTTTTATTTAATTACGATCTGCTACTAAGGAAAAAATGTTTGAGTAACATTAATATCTAACTGGATTGTACAACTACAAACTCTTCATCTGTAAAAAGAAACATCCATGTGTTACTGATTTTTGAGGATTTTTCTTTTCCTAGCTTTCTCTGGAAAGTTTGTATGACTCACTCTTTTTAAGCAAGTAACCTTCTGGTTTAGAATTGGAAAACAATCTCTCTCTTCCTAGAACATTAAAAACCCCAGACATTGAAACCAAGTCACATTTATTCTGGTAAGATTTGTAAACCCAGAAGCTGGTAAAACTGGTTAAAACTCTCCAACTAAAAGTTCAATCATATGTCACTGGAGACAGAGTAGGACTTTTCTAACATACCTTAAATCCAAAGTGTAGATAAATTCCTGTTCAAAACGAATTATTAAATTTAGTTACTTTGTAGTTTCCCAGCTCAGATAACTAATTTTCTATGCCCCAGCATTGATATTCCATTTGCCAAAGCATCTTCAACCAAGGGCTGAAGGGCCGATGAAACTGGAGACAAACTATGTTCTAGCTCTGGACACACCATCAGTCTCAGCTAAACAGAAAATTCATTGTAACTGTGCTTGTCACTACAAGAGAGAAGACTGACAGACAGATGCATAACTCTAATTTTAGCTAAAACTGTTTCTAGGAAGCACTACCTGCCTTTCATGTTCAGTTTGGTAAGCGATTGTGTCTCTGGGGAGAAAATCTTTCAAGATTCTCTGCTTCACAAGCAGCAGTGAAGACTGCAGAGTGGGTTTAATGGTACCACTCAAAACACTGAGGCAAAAAAACCCATGCAGACTGCGGCTAGATAAAAACAATTCATGTTTATGCTAGCAAAGTCCTCTTCTCAGAACAGAGTGGCTACATGCAGACTGCTGGGTAGGAATGATCATTGCCATCTTTTAACTATCAAACTCTCCACAAAAATCAATTGATTTTTAACAACATACACTGCAATCATGTTCCAGTTCTCAGGGAGATTGCCAGACACTCCTGAATTTATTGGCCATTGTGAGCAGTGGGAATAGGGTATGCAGGGGAAGGGAAAACAAATGTGAGATTTAGCAATGTAAGGCTGGATTAGGAAGCTAGTGTAGACAGGAAAATCACATTTTTCACATTTCAGTATACGCTGGGTCACTATTTATATTCTGGAATAGTTATCCAAAAGAGCTTTATGAAGGTCAGGTCAATGTTTTAGTGAATTCAAATAGATGGAGTTTTGGATGAGAGACTGTGCACTTGAGTTACAGGAGAACTACGTCAAAGAATATCTATCAATCCATGAGACAGCTGTCTGCTTTTGACATCTGAAAGGTTAGGCCTGCATAAATTTCTTTCCAAACTTTAAAATACCTGAAGGGAAGCAGATCATCTTGTTTCCTGAGATGAAAAGCTTAGTGTCCAGTTTTCTAGATTTTTAATAGGGAAGATATTTGAAACCCCTGCATACCCATACTTCCACCCTGAAGAAAGAACATTACCTAGGAAAACCTAATCCTGAATCTACTACCTCCAGAATTTTTAATTTAGTGTTTTGTGGGGTTTCGGGCTATGAATATAAAAACTCTGTAATGTATATTATATATATAATATGTCTATAAAATATATAAGTTCAAGAAGCATCTGGATGATGCTTGCTAGCCATATGTTTTAGGTTTAGGTAGTCCTGTGAGGAGCAGAGAGTTGGGCACAATGATCCTTATGTGTTCCTTTCAGATGGAGATACTCTATGATTCTATCTCATCATCATCTATCCCCTTTTCCAAGTGCAATACGAAAATAAAATATTAGAAGAGTGTGAATGTATTCCAAGTTAAAAACTCAACATCATTTCTATTTCATTCATAAATAGAAAAAAAAAAAAAGAAAAAAAGAAAAAAAAAATCCTCTTATTTTTTGCAGTGCATTTATTACTGATTTCCAAATGCTAAAATATTTGGGGGAAAATGGTGTCAGGGAAGTAAGGGGATGGCAAAGGGGGAAGAGAGGAAAAGGATGGGCAAGAGAGAGTGAGAATAATTGTTCCTATTTCACAGTACTCAAGAACTCACTTTGTTTTTTTCTTTTTTGGCTAGCCCATGGGAAGAGCATTTTTTCGGTCGAAGGAAAAGCAAAAGAGCTTCGAGGCCTCTGGAGATCTGATAGATCAGCTGCTGTCACTGTGTAAGGAAACAGGGCACAGGTGCCAGGAGTGATTTTCAGCCAGTGATTTAGAAGCAAATAGAACTAGTTCCCAAGAGGAATAAAGAACACTGAAGATTTTTATTTTTTTTTTCTTCTTGCTTTAGCTTTCTTTTTTATAGGTGGCAACATTATAGATGGTAAGAGTACATATTTTCTCCATATACTTTCTGAATCTCAACTGCTTGACTGACATTGTCCAGAAATGTCCAGCAGAAAGAGCAAAAGATCACCTGTGTTACAGAAAGTTATCAAGTGGACCTGCAGAAGGAATTAATATTGTATCTTTTTTTTGGTAAATTCATATGTTATTTCCACACTAAGCTACTGAGGTAATCCAGTGTTTGAGGGGAAATGAGGTGAAAAAAGGACTGGAAGACAAGAAGTCCAGAAGTAATCGGAGAGATGTTAAAATGTTATCACACACACATTATGTGACAAAATTCTGTGTGTACAGGTCTCTGTGCTTTATGCTAGAAAGATAAAGAGGACATTTTAAATTTAAGAGGAAAAGGAAAGATGGAATGCATATAAAGTGACTCTATCTTGAGCCTTATATTTTAAATCTATACACCGAAACTATGTTGTACTCCTTGTGCATTGTCCAAGTGATTGAGGCCCTTTCATTTTCTTGTACACACTTATTTATCAAGTATCTTTTACTTATAAATCATAGCAAGAGGGGAGCTAAGTAGTAAGAGTTGATGAATACTGTCATCCCAAGTTATTTTTTCATTTCTCTCTTCCTAGTCTTTAGAAATTCTTGATGGTTTTTGACAAGACATCCTTCTGTCAGTCTGTAATGTGCAACAGATGGAATCTGGTCTCATGACCTTTGAAAGATGAGCAGGAGGTAAAACTGTTGTGTATTCCATATGTCATCAGACAAAGCATTTTATTGAAGTTTGAGTTCCATTTGAAATATTCTGCAATCCTTAAGTCAATACCAAATGTGGAGGAAGGCAAGTGAAGTCTTCATAAACAAGTTAAAAGATTGGTAAATAAAAAAAATTATATATAAGCTTGCTTTAGAAAGTAACTGTGAATAAAACTAAATTTGCTACACTAGTTGTAGATTTTAGGCCCATACTATATCTCACTTATATTCAAACTAAATAATGTCTGTTTAGCATAAAATATCTAAGGCATATATTTGCTGACTGATTAGTTTGGAAGTAATAGAAACTGTTAATTAATCCAAGGGATGCCAAAAGGGCAAATGTGACAAAATTTGTATGGTAGCACTTAGAAGCTAGTTCAATTAATTTTCATGATGTTTTCAGGAAATTTACCTTTATTTCTCTCCCTTTCTTTCTCGTTTCTTGTTTGCTACCACTTGTTTGTCAAAACCAGCTATTTTACAATGTGCTGAAAAGTGAAAACTGCATATTTTATTGACACCTAAATTATTTAATGTTCCAATTAGATGTTATATATAGAAATATCTTTGCAGAGTAGTTGAAAGAAAAAAAAATCATTTCAGGCACAAAATATCAATAAAGATGACAAGAAAATACTATTTTGCACAGATTGTATGAAGTTTGTATGTAAACAATAGTAAACAATAGCCGTTGTAAACAACTATAAATAACATTGAGTGCAAAATTGGATGGGAAGTTTTAAAAAGAGGAAGAAAGCTTATTTTCCCGTCCTGGAAGACAGACTAGTACAGTAGTACCAGCCACACAGGAATTGCCGACTGTAGAATCAGCCTGAAGATGTAGTGTATTGCTGTTGAGTGATTTGTCTATATGCAGACAATTTACCTAGAGAGGATAACAGGCATGATAAACATTGGTAGTACAATTAAGACACTAGGGAGTATCCTAACTCACATGCTCAAATAAAAGTTGTAGCTCTTCAAACTGAAAGAGAAGAAATGGGCTTGTAATACTGTGTTCCAAAGTAATCTTATTACCTCCTCTTTGAACTTCAAGCCTCATTTTTATAAAGGAAAAAACTGTAATTCCCTGGCTGAAACATGACAGCCTCATTTCCAGCACCTATCCAAATCTTAGCTAAGTCTTTTTTAGGTTTGATATTCTACAGCATCCTTCGCCCTGAAGTGAGAAGGCCTTATGGGGATGAAATACCAAGAAATATCTCATTATCTGTCTTAAGTTACTGATGTCAGATATGATAAAGATTATATCCTGCTGTTCTGGATGCTTTTTATGTGATTAAGAATAGTAATGAAATGAAATTAAGCTAGTGCCAAGGCTTTAAGTACACACTGTGGCAAAATTTTATCTTCTGTTCCAGTTTGCATGACACTTTGTAAAGATGCAATAGTTCATTGGCAATATGATATTGTCCAGCCTATTTATATACACTATCTTGAATATGTGCCTTTACTATATGTAACTGATCTATAACTGTTATTGCTTTTGTCTTTAATGATTTTTTTTTACTTTAACAAGTAATTATGTCTATGGAAATTAAGTATGCAAGAACACTAGACAAATTAGCTTTATATTTAAAAGAAATATTAGTTCTGGTGTCTACTGTAACAATTCTAGTATAGCTGTCCATATTTCTGAGAGTTATTAGGGTTCTAAAGAGGTTGTTATTTCTGAAAATTCCTAAGTATCTGTGAAAAGCATCGTGTAAGACTTCTCATATAATTGTATAATACTATCTTAAAAGAAAAGCTGCACTTAAAGATTGTAAAAGGGATTTTTTAAAATAATTCTCAATTCAGGAAAAAAACACAAATTGTTTCTGTTTCATCAGGAGTAAGTAGAATATCAACAAAATTTTACTAGCAGAAAAAAAGTGAAACACAGTTATTTGTAAAGTTAGCTTGCATTCTTTCATGATTATTAGTGCACAAAGACTTCCAGCCATACACGTGCCTCCTCTTTTTCATCTAAACTAAAGCCTGCACCCCGGAAGCAATATGTTATAGAATATGCCCTGGAGGTTCTCAGGTGTAGAATGAGTAAACTGTATCGTAGTAAAATCTAATTTTACCTCCCATCACCCCACCCAGAAAGAGAAACAAACAAAAAGCTCTGTGGAAAGAAATTCATACTCATACACTGAGAGATAAAGATCTGTAGATTACAGAATTGTGAGAAATCATGTCAGTATAATAATTTTGAAATCCTTCCTGCAAGCCAAATGAATGTAGAAGGCCTGACTGCGAGAGAAACTACTTGCTGAGGTCTCCATCTGTGATGTTCAAAGGTATAAATTACTTGCAATTGAGGAACATACTGCTATTACAGTGGAAGGCATATTGCACATCCCCAAACTATATGCTTTCCTTTCAAAGGGTATACAAACACAGACTGCATCTTCAGCAGAAAAAAATATAGTTCTGGTGTCTTCTAGGGATAAATGCTGGCTATCGTCTCTTGCTGTGCTGTGTTTCATTATAGCAAAGATTAAACGACTAAGGTAATGTAACTTTAAGTACTAGTGTACTAGTGTCTTATTACAATCTATGTACCCTCCTCCACTTTACAATGCACAGTCCAGAATTTCCTAAAGTTTTGCTGAAACATTGAGATCTCTCTCTGATTTTTTTACCTTATCACCATGTGTCTGTTTTGTTATGCTCTTTAAAAGCTCTGCCATGGAACAGTGTGCTAGAATCTTTGACTGGTGTTCCAGAAAAAAAAAAAAAAGAAAGAAAAAAAGAACAGCCTTCAAATAATTGTTAATAATAGAATTGTAAGTTACCTCTCTAATGTCACTTAATTAATAGTAATACATGAATAAATGTCATGCTGAAAATAAGGAACTGAGAGATACTCTTTAAGATGGGGTTTGTGCCACTTTACATGTATACACTTGCATACACATGATGTATGTATATGTAGGAGAGTGTCTTAGGGTTTTGCCCAGGTACAAAGAGTGATGCCTTGAGAGGTTAACTCCTGATAAGAAAGCAGATTCATTCACTCTTTGAGATCACGATGTGTTACTCTTTTAAATCAGTCTTTCAAAACTAGCTCCCAGATACAAGTCTAGGTAGTTTATTAAGAGAACTGTTTGAAAAAATGCTGATTCAATATCATCAAAACATTATGTGGGAACAAGTTGTTTTTTTCTTACTCTTCACAGAAACTAGGCATGTTTCCATGGAAACTTGCCTACCTTACAGACAGTTTGCCTGTCTGGAGCCAGATTTCCAGCCATGGGATGAATCTAAGATGTTTGGCTGCTGGGGCTGTCAGGGTTCAGAGAGCTTGTGGAACGTCATCTTGAGTTTGTTTTGAAAAGCCAAGCAAAAATATTGCATCAAGTTCTGTAAACAACATTTGAGGATTCTTGTCCTAAGAAATGTTCTAGCTTTTTTCCAATATGCAACACTTTTTCCCCAACATACATTTTCACCCAGAAGAGGAATTTTGTGTCCTGACTACTACTTTCTTGAAAAGCTGACATATCTCATACTTAAGTTATGGACTTACAAAACATTCCCACTGCTTTTACAAGTCACAAGCTAGGAGAAGGTAGCCCAAATACTGGTAAGACACATAAGAAGTCCGTTATTGCTTAGTTAAACATGTATATTGTTCTTTGTAATGCTGGTATTAGTGTGCTGTGAAAAAAGCTGGTCTTCCAGCTGACTTTTAAAATCTACATGAAGACCTTTTTTTCTTAAAATTTGAGATTTTTAAGAATTTCAAGACACAGGTCTCTGAAGTTCTCATTCTAAAATTGGAGTTTAAAAATATTAAAAAATAAACGTAATATGTCTTTTTCAAACAGGAAAGAAGGTACTGATCTACTGATCCATGTGTTAAGAAAAAAAAAATCCAAGAAAAGAAAAAAAAATAATTTAAACTCCCTTTAAAGTAAGGCATTAGAAAAAAAAACAAACATTCACACTTGATAGCTAAAATCTCTCTCATCCTGTTTCAATTAACTTTTATGCTCTTTTTTAAAGAGTTCCTCACAATTCATGATCTTCCAGATGTAGTCTTCTTTACTTCTCATTGCAAAGAGCTGTTGTCAGCATTTTAGTCATCCTGTTTTGTAAGCTGAGTGTTTACAGTGTGGTAAGAATATTAAAATCATCACTAATGAAGCAAAAAAACTCAAAGAAAAAACTTGCAGCTGTGGAGGAAGCGGAATTATGCCTCAACATACATGTTTTAATCCCTAAGTAACAGCAAAGTTTTGCACATCATTGTGATGTGCACATCAACTGGGAGAGGCACAAATAATTGTTCAGGAGCACTAAGAAGCTACTGAACAGCCAAACAGGAAAGATGTATGTCTGTTTATTCAGCAGACAAATACATATGAATGTACAAATCTTCACACAGCTGGTTCTTTCCCCACAGATCTGTCATATTCTGTAGGTTCACGTAAAGCTCAGATCCTTCAAGTGACTGTGGTCACAAAGTACTTTCAAACAAATTTGTTCAACTATGCATGAATCACTAGTCCTCCCTAGCCCTCTTTATTTTACCACTTCCAAGCTTTGTATTTAGATTCATTGTTCTTACTGTGGTGACATGCCTATGACTCTGTACCCTAACATAGTTGCTTTCTCCAATTAAACAGGAACTCTTCTCTGACTGTGTTTCACAGTTTACCAGGAAATATGCTGGGGAGCCTTTAGCTAATGGAAAATAACAACTCTTCATCTTCTCAGGAAGGTTTGAGATATAGCCTTGCTTCCTTTAGAATGCAAAGCCAAAATGGTCTGCCTCTGTTTTTAGAATGGGAGAAATTATTTTCTTACTGTTTTTTTCTCCTCCCATTCCCCCTTTTCTGAGTTGTAATGCAGACATCCTTGCACAGGAAAGGCATGATATCTCAATTTTTTTGAGTACCCTCTGTAGCAGGTCTTAGTTGGGACTAGCTGCCATGCTAATACCTCATCCAAATATTTACCGTTAGAACCAAAAATTAATAGACAGCATTTGATGCATGTTTCTGTTAAGATTAGTGTCTGTGAAGTACTGAGTACTCTAAACTTAATGTTCAGACTGTGACTATTGTCATTTTCCCCTTCATAGCCATAATATTTTCCCTATTTTTGTTCTAAAACACATGTAAAAGGCATGGGATCATGCTCCTATTTTTCAACTCTGACTATATGATTTTTTTTTTTTCAAGGTCCCAATCCTCTGATGCTGTTAGGTAGAACTTTGCTCTTAGGTATCACTCAAAATCCTTCAACCATTTTACCTGAGGGACATTCAGTTTTCTGTTGTCTCTCCTGAGGGTCTCACTGCTCATAAAACCACTGTTTTACTCACTTTTAAATCTGCCCTTGGTGAAAAACAATTCAATTCCCCTCACTACCATCACTTATATTATTCTGTTTAACAATAAGAAAGTAACTTTTCTTCTAATTTTTTTCGTGTGCATGTTTCCTTACTGTCTTAAATTCTCTCCTCTGATCTGTTTGGCTCATCTCTGTATTGTGTGCTGAGCAATGAGAATGGATTTCTTGGAGCCAGAAATTATTTGCTGTTTCTTTTGCCACATCTAACAAATAATACACCTTTTCCCAAGCCTTTCAACATCTAATATCTTCTGATACTTAACTAAGAGTCCAAACTCTTGTGTGTTATCTCAAACTTTAGTTTATTCATCTTCGAGAGTTTACCTACGGGGAAGATAAAATAAGCAGCCTCTTCTTACTTTTCTAGAATATATGTGTGGAAATGTTTGGACACTATAAATACTGGTTATAAAAGAGGGCTGCCTTTGACAAATGAAGTTCCAATGCCCTCAGGAAAACATAAGATGGAATAATATGATAGTTACTAGCTGGCAGAAAATCTGAGGTACTTTTTTATACCCTCTGCTAGTTAACTGTGGATGCAGTCACTGCACGTATAGTGGGCCATACTATTTCATGTTCTTGCCTGTTTGAAACACTCTGGGGTGGTATCAGGAAGCCAAATCTATTCGGCAGACTATTCCCTAGATACCTGACATATTCACGCATACTGTGCTTTAGCCTGGGTTGGCGTTTTCAGAACTAGGTCATCCTCTTACCTCCTGCTAGCTACTGTCTTTTCTGGGTGTTTGCTGTCAGATACAGGATAGAAATGTTCAGGATCCTTATTTCATTAGAGTCAACAAGGCCAAGTGCAGGGTCTTGCACCTGGGTTGGAACAATTCTTATTATTAATATGGGCTAGGAGGTGAGGTGGTAGAGAGCAGATTTCAGAAAAGGAATTGGAAGTTTGGTGGACAAGAATGCTTAATACCAACATCAGTTTATTTTTTTAGTACTGTTTAGATGATCAAGTCCTTCACATTAACAAATCTACTGTTCAGAAAATTGAGTCAAGAAATGACTAGGTAAGGAAACCTCACAATATGTCGTACAAAAAGATAAAGTGAGCAACTAATTTGTCAGTAAAGATCAGATATAGAGAAGAAACTAGGGAAAGGAAAAAAATAAAATAAAAAAAAGAAGAGAAACAAAACACAAAACAAACCCCAAAGCACCAAAAAAAAATTTCTCACTTATCTAACATAGCAAAGCAACAGCTTTATTTTCTGTGGGTAAGTTATACAGAAAACTGATCTGAATTTAAGAATCATATATGCTGAGGCCAGGAAGGGAAAGAGAAAATCCTGTTCTGAGGGGTCTGTTGCTAACTCTGAACATTTAGATTACTTGCGACAAAGAAACAAAAGCCACACAAACAGATGTGTAAGCATTTAACACTTCTGCCAGACAAATCTCTTCTACAAGTCCACACAACTAACTGCGGTTAGAAAAAAAATAATTCATATTATCTTTAATTCCTTTTTTTACATGTGTGTAAGACTATGCAATAGGATGCAAATATAAAATTTATATTTTACAGAAAGTATTCAGTTGAATATAAGTACAAGTCTACACCTCATATAGTCTAAAATGCAATTATCTTCACTATCTGGTTCAATTTAAAATCAGTTTCAGAATTCACCTACATTGGATTTGATTAATTGTTTTATGATTAATGCTGTGGTAGTAGCATTACAACTGTTATTTGACTGGGATTGATTGATTATCACACTGACACATTTTTGTTTTTTGCTTTTGTGTATCTTTCTCTAGATCTTTGTTAAATTCTACCACATCATTCTGATACAAAATTTAGTACTGATTAAAATTTAGTACTGATGAAATACAGTCTGATAGAAAAACTTTTCTTTCAAAACTTGTGTTACTAATGTTGTAAATTTTTGCTTAGTCTACAGTTTCCTAAACTATTGCATAGGATGCAGCTAGGTAGAGAATGTTGTTAAGACGGAGTTTCAGGTGTGCAGCCTGGTAGATAGAAGGTTCCTATTGCTGGTGAAAAACTGTATCTCAGCAGTGTGAGCATGTGAAAAACATTATTGGGAGTGACCAAATTGCTTTTCATGTTTCAGCCCATATTAACCTTTGTGAATCTTTGAAAGTATTCACTTCAGTACTGTTGGTTCACTTTCCAATAAAGTAGGAGGACAGAGAGAATGCTGAAGGAAGGGAGGAAATAAATTTAAAGATAGGAACTAGTGAAAACAAAGTGGGGAGCAGACCAAGCAACTGAGACAGGGAAAAGGCAGTGGAAATAGAAAGAGAGATTCTAACATGCCCAAATGTAGTATTATAAATACTTTATAGTACTTGTTATTTCTTCAGTTAGAAATAGGATAAGCATAATTGTTTTAACTTTTAAAGGGGACAACCTAAACTAAGTGATTTGAACTACTCAAATTAGTTTTGGCAGCTCTATCATAGTGATTTTGTAACTCCGTTGTTTGCAAATCTACTCATTCAATCTGGTTGTTTTCTAAGGAGTTTTCTTGAGCATTTTATTACCAACAATGGTTCTAAACCATTTGAAGAATGTTAGTCTAGACTCATTAGCTTCTCATTGGAATTGTCTCTTGTATCTGTCTCTTTTAAAGTAATGTTTATCTGTTACAGTCTTAGAATGGCTTTGATTTAGAAGCATTTTTATCTGGTCCTGGAACATATATGGATCATGTTATCAGCTCTCTGTTCCCTGATGTGTTTTACGAAGCACCACACTAACATTTGAAATGGGCAGCTGCTTAAATTGAAACTACTCCTGAAAGAAATGTACATGAGATACTCTTTTTGGAGACTTGGAATTGATTCGCTTCTCTGCCACAAACGTTTTCTCTGTCTTTGGTGAGTTATTTAGGCTCAGACTGACAGTTATTTTAGTACCTACTAGACATGGATTTTTATTGACATTAGAAGATTAAATGCTAATGTGAGTCTGTATGTAGACCTTTGTTCCTTTGTTAGGTATCTCTAAACACTTTCAAAATAAAGAGAAATGAAAAAAAAATATGAAGGGCTTCAGTGTTAAGAATATGGGAACACTGTCTAATAAAAGATCTTTTTATCATGTGACTACGTATATATTCACATGTACTTGTATAGGAAAATTGCTAATGTGTCCTTTACTGGGGGATAGGGAATGCAATTTATCTTCTCTGAGGCATTATAACGTCAGAATTTGAGCCTTTTGGCAAAGAAAATTTCAATGGGTAAAACCTGATTTGCCTTTTCCTTTTGAATAAAATGTTTCCTAATAAACAATGCAGGTGGATCCTCTTCCAAGCTTCTTCATAAAAGAGCCAGCAGGCAAGGTTTTTGAATGACACTTTCTCATATGAGTGTTGGAGGTCAATGAGATATGTAAAACTTCCTCCAACACGTTCAGGCTTAGCACTCCCTTTCCCTGGAATGGTATCAGAGATGAATAACTTTTCCTGTACAGAGTTTATTGTTTGAGACCTGCTTCTCACCTTAGAAAGAAATAACACCCCTTCCCTCTCCAGCCTCATGTGTTGTTTCCACGTCCGGCTTTGTCCTGACACACCTTCTGAAATAATAAGTGGAAGTCACAGTTTTTCAGTACTGCTTTCGTCATAAAAAAAAGGATCTACAGAAGCCTGGGAAAATAAAAGTGAGCAAGTAGCAGTGCGTGCTAAAGTTCAAAGCGGGGGGGTTCGCCTGTTAGCTATCCAAAATGATGCTTGTTGATCAAATGAGATCAAAGCATTCATCTTCTGTAAGCCAACTTCAGTTAGTGTTAAGTATAGGAAAAGGGGGAGAATGTGAACTGAATCAGAAGAGGCAGATAATTTGCAACTATTAAATGGGGACTTGAGGGGATGGTAGGCTGTCTTTTGACTGTGTGGGAGAGTTTCATAAAACACAACTTCAAAACATATTTCCAAATATTAGAATTAGCCTAGTAAAATCAGTAGCTTTTTTTCATAAAAAAAGAACTACTTTTTCTGGGAATAACAAAACTGTAATGCTTTAATATGATCATCCTTGGTATGTTTTTACCCTGGGCCTCTGCAACTATTTTTATTGTGCAATTACTTTTTTCCCCTTTTTTACTTAAAATTTGATCTCTCACAGTATATATGTCACAACACTTTTTGCTAAGTATCCAATATATTTTCAGTGATATCAAGTGCTTGTCCAGAATTTACTTAAATCTCTATCAGAATATTATTTGGGTTTTAAAAAACATAGAATTTATAATATTTTTCACATTCTAAATCCTTAATTTGGTTCATGTTTCCACTCTCACTGTGCTATAGATCAAATATTGTAGAAAGAGATTTGCCCTAGAACTGATGGACAAATATTTATCTAAGTGCAACATACCTTTTTAAAGATACTCTTGAGGTTTTTGGCACACTAACAGTGAAATTCAGAGAAAATGTATTCCCATCTTCACTTCCTGAACAGGTATGAAACAGGTTCTTGGACAGACTTTCTGGCATTGTTTCTACTCCCTCCCTACCCTACAGGTATTCTAGAAAAAGGCAGAAGAAAGAGAAGGGGGAATAGTTGCACCAATATTGTTTTCTTTCCCTTACTGCACACACTTGGCAATGTGTTTAATCTATTCCAAGTGTCAACACGGTAGGAAATAATTTTTCGAAGAAAAATCCTGTTCAAAGGAAAGGAAGGATGGGGTTTGTTTCTTAGCATTAGGAAGAATACAATATGTAATTCTCACAGAGAATATGTCTATCATACAGTTCAAATCACAAGTCATTTCACTATCAAAACATGATTATTACATTTTTCAAATATTAGCTTTAGACAACTGAATATTATGTTTGCATTCCATCCAGTACATTTGTGACAACTGCATGTTCTGAAGACAAATCAGCATTTTAACAACTCCTGTGAGTTCCATATGATCTAATTTATTTTCCATCCTTGGAATGAATATGAGAGAGGCTAGTGATAAATCCCAAATGGAAATAGGTGGAGTTCCCTTTGTCTATATGAAAATACACAATACACCCTCCTGTGTTTTATGGTAGATAGCTAGCATTTGAATTTATCGTGCAAAAAGCTTGGAATTGTTTAGTTTGCCTGTAATCTGCCTGTACAACCATTGAGTCCCTCTTAATAACAGGGATGAACATAGAGAATTTAATCAAAAGTATGAAAAAGCAATTATCTCTCAATAAACTGACTTCTCTGGGAGGCAAGAGTTCTGCTATTTATATCTACTCTATATAATTTGCCTATTTCCCACAGAAATCAAAGAACAACAGTTAGATGTCAAGGGTAGAGTTTATTCATATGCCTGTAAATGGTATTTCTTCTGCCTTTTAGTATAGGGCATGATTTTAAGTGCTTTTTTTTTCACTTGTCCTGTGTTGAAAAGATTGATATTGAAAAGCAGAGAGTTACTTTATATGAATCAGAAGGGTGTGAGGAACAATAACAGCCAACACTTCTTGGGATGGGAAAACTCTTCTCTTCCCTAGTGAGCAAGGAAGTTTATCCACACCCAGTATTTTCCAGAGGCTATTCACCACCAGAGGAGAGTAAAAGAGAGCAGGGGAAACTAAATTCAGTATAGTGTAGGGATAAGATAAAAGGGTGGTAAAACAGATGAAGTAATGTTTCAAAAGGTATGTTTCTAACTTGTCAGGAACAGCTTTTAATATATTCACTGGTGGTACTTTGTAAAGGTACTGTATCATATGAGTTAGAATTAAAAATAAAATTTCCCTTAATATATCTAGACTATAAAAGATCTATTATATGCTTATTTTTATGTAAAGACTGAAAATATGGAAACAGAAGAAAAGTGTAAAGAAGGCAGGGTAAGTTACCAAAGGTACATTTATGCAAATTGCAGTAATTTCCCAGTTCTACTGAGATGCTTATAGTCTCATAGTCTTATCCAAAAATGTATAAAACCCCCAAATCCTCATCCACCAAACATGCTACGTAAGTAGTTATGAGATACGATCAGGGTCATGATATCAAATGCTTACTTCAGGTTTCTGAGCAATCCCACTGACATTTTAGATGCATAACCTAAGAATATTGATTCATAGGCTCCTTAAACTAGCTTTGAACTAGCTAGTTCAGATTATTTCAAAGTAGTATTTGAATCATATTTCCTAAATGAAAATAGCACCTGAGGCACTTGAAGTTCTTTGAATTCTCAAGATTTTACTATTTTCCTTCACTGGGTAGGCAAACAAAGTCAGGCTGGGTACAAAGCATATGTTATCTCGACAGATGTAGTTAAAGTCTTCCTAGGAAATACACCAGGCTGTTTTGTCTGTGAGATATGGATCCAATACAGGAGCTGCAATGGAAAACAGGCTAACAGAAAGCTGGTGGACTAGGTGGCAAGGAAGATATTCAAGTTCTCAAAAAAGCATAGGTTTTCCCCAGGAATACAAGCAAGCCCTAAGACTATTCAGTAAACAGTATATACAAGGGAAAAATTTGACCTGAAGTTCACTGTTGAGGTAATAGCAATGTATCAGTAAAAATGCATCAAGAAACACCAACCAGGAACTGTGGGATTCCAAACTGTGGACATCTGTTTTGAATATCTGCCACTGACTGGTGATCATACATGGAATTCATAGAAAAGAAAATATTTTTCCATAGACAGGAGCCTTGTGAAATCTCTCTGGATAGTCTCTCCTAACTTCCTAGTGGCTCAAATTTGTTTTTGTTTCAATTGGCACAGTGAAAGCATAAAATATTTTTAAAGTTCTGCTTTCAAAAATCAGTTCAGAAGTCTAAAAAATATGAAACTGATTGAAATATGACATGAGAAAAATACCATGTTTTATTAGTACCTCTACAGAGAGACTTGATCCCCTTAAAGACAAAAAAAACTTCAGATATCAATATTTATAGATCTTGTACTGACTGTGGCCAAAACAAATAAGCAAACAAATAGCTTAGCCAATAAAGAAACATGGGACACATCCGTTAATCAACAGATTGACTTGCATGATTGGTGCAATGGATGGCTACAGTCTCTTTAGAAGGGATATACAAGGAAAGAGAGGTGGAGGGGTAGCACTATATGTTAAGGAGTGTTTTGACTGTCTTGAATTCAGTGTTAGACACACCAAGCTAGAAAGTCATGGATAACGATGAAGCCAGTGAGGCTGATATCCTGGTGAGAGTCTGCTACAGACCACCTGACCAAAGATACTGATGAGATATTATTTTGACAACTTGGAGATGTCTTGCATTCACTAGCCCTTGTTCTCATGTAAGCCTTTACCCTACCAGATGTCTGCTGTAAGTACAGCACAGCAGAAAGGGGGCAGTCCAGGAGGTTTCTAGAATGTGTGGATGACAACTTCCCGTTGCAGCTGGTAAGTGAGCCTACCAGGGGTAGTTCCCCACTAGACCTACTCTTTTCAAACAAGTAAGGGCTGGTGGAAGATGTGGTGGTTGGAGGTCATCTGCAGTACAGTGACCATGATGTGATAGAGTTTTCAGTATGTGGTTAAGTTAAGAGGGCCGTCAGTAAAAACCTCTACCTTGGACTTCCAAAGGGCTGACTCTGGTCTACTCAGGACGCTGGTTCGGACAGTCCCTTGGGAAGCAGTCCTAAAAAGCAAAGAAGCACGAGAATGCTGGGCTTACTTTAAGAATGAAATTATGAAGGCACAGGAGCAGGCTGTCCCTACATGCCAAAAAATGAGCCGGTGGGGTAGAAGACCAGCCTGGTTGAGCAGGGAGCTTTTGCAGCAGCTCAAAAGAAAAAAAAAAAAAAAAAAAAAAAAAAAAGAGTGAATCAACTTTGGAAGAAGGGGCAGGTGAACCCGAAGCATTTAAGGACATTGCAAGGTCATGTAGAAAGAGAATTAGCAATGCAAAGGCTCATCTGGAACTTAAGCTGGCCAATCCTATCAAGGATAATAAAAACTGGTTTTTTAAATACATTAATAACAAAAGTAGGGCCAGGGGAAATCTGCATTCCTTACTGGATGAAGGGGAAGACATAGTAACAAAAGACAAGGAAAAGGCCGAGGTGCTCAACGCCTTCTTTGCCTCAGTCTTTAACAAAAAGGCTGACTATCCTCAGGGCAACTGAGCTCCTGAGTTGGTAGGCAGGGATGGGGAGCAGAATATCCCTCCTGAAATCCAGGAGGAAGTAGTTAGGGACCTGCTGTGCCACTTAGATCCTAACAAGTCAGTGGGTCCAGAGAGGATTCATCCTAGGGTGTTCAGGGAGTTGGTACAATTGTTGCATACTCTGCCTCTGTGTACGTACCCTGGTTTTCTGTCAGAATTGATTCTTCACCATGTAGATATTAATGGAATCATGTTAAATGAAGATAAGGAAGTGGTTTAGTGTTTTTTTTGAAATGTATTTTTTTAAAGCATTTTAAGAAGTGTCATTTAAGCAGTGTCTGATGCTTTCTCATTGGTCTTTGGGAGAAAATGAATGCAAAGACACACGAGTCATCAGAATGCCATGTTACACAGTTTAATATATACATTAAGCAATTTTTTCTTTCCCCTCTAAAGAAAATACAATATAAATTTTGAAGGAGAAACTTCCTTTGAAGTTATTGTTGTAGCCTAATGGTTGCACTCAATACAGCCCAGTGTGTAACCGGCCCAATTTAACAGAATAGCACACTGCTGACTTTTGCCTACCTTTAGGATTCCACAATACTCTTCTGCAAAGCTGCTTTGTAGCTCATCTGCTCTCAACCACTACAGTTGCAGGGGGTTATTCTGTAAAGGAAAAGCAACTGAAATGCCAACACTTGTTATCTGTTTTTAATATGAGCAGAAGCAAACACTGGTTTGATCAGCTTAATCAGTCCTGGCTTACTGCAGTTTAGCAATCTGAAGCTTTATCAATGAACATCACTAAGTAATGTAATTATAGCACTCTGCCAGGTGGGGAAATTCATTGTCTTCTTCAAGAGTAAGTAAACAAGGGGAAAAAAAAAGAAAAAAAAAGAATAGATTAGCAGCAATACGGGCTTTGGAGAAGTTGTTCCAGCTGTCAGTAAGATTTTGTAAAGTTCATGGTGCTGGCTCATTGCATGCTCATTTAATGCATTTGACACATAAATTGAAGCTAACCTAATGCCAATTAGCTTGGAATAAGTAGCTTCAAAATTTGAAAGTTTTTTTAATATATGCAAACCATCATATTGCACGAATTCTAAATTTTTTATTCTGAGTTTGTTGAAATGTGCTAAAAGAGTGCAGACATATTTCTTGATTACCACTGTTTCTGGCAATTGAACAAAACCTGAAAGTTTGCAGCAGTCCTGCTTCATATTTGAAGAATATATCCTAGAGTACAAAAAAAAGCCAGATGGACATTATGCCAGACCCTTGTTTGATTTGTAACTTCTTTTCTGTTAAAGAAGGCCTATTTATTAATGCATCTTTGAACATTGAAGTCTATTTGGCAAGAATCTGCTTCCAAAATCCAGTTGCTTTATAAGATTTAAGTTGCCTTTCAACAGATAAGTGGATTCAGTTCATAAAGGGCTTGTCATGGATTGTCAAGTCATTACAAGAAATATTTTCTTTGTTCTGCAAGATGATTGAATGGTTTTAATTTTTTTTTTTCCTGTGGCTGCAGCTGAAGCTACTGACAGAATTTCACACACATTTCACAGGTTAGAAATGAGGGCTGCATAGTATATTTGTCTTTTTCCTGCTGTAGTGGTCAAAAATGGCATAAATCAAATTAATAGACTTTTCAATCAGTCAGTACTCAAAGAAAAGAGTGACATCTTAAATAAGATACAAGAAAAAAGGCAATATGACGTTCACATCTCTTAGCTTCTGCCTGAGGAAAAATTTCTTAGTTCTCTACTTGCACTGAATACAGCAACTAAGAAATCAGTATACAGAAGGTAAAATTTTTGATAATATATTTGCTAACATGCAGTAGGAATATCACGATGCTTTCTACCATAACCTTTTATTTGTACTAAATTTAAATGTAGGGAGCATAGAGGTTCAGGTGTATATGGAGACAATTTTTAGTTGTTTTTTATTTATTTATATTGTAACTGTTTCCTTTATACTGAAGCCATTGCAAAGCACAAATATCTCTCTAAGGAAATTTTTACTGCAACAAAATGGTGTACTTTCACTGAATGCAATTTAGATTCTGCAGATTCCAATATATGCAACTTCCAGCACATTGGACTTCTCAGCACATTTTATAAAGACAGACACACTTATTTATCAATTTTTGTAAGCAGAATTTTTCAACCTTAAGAACTCAAAAGGTAGAAAATTCTTAATATCCTGGACAAATATTTTCCAATATCTTGCAATGGTATTTATTAAACCTGGTCACATACTGATTTTCTTCAAAACCAAAAACATTTTGTATGATTTCATTTTCCCATCTGAGATTACATAATGCATAACAATGTAGTGACACTTAATTGCTACTTTACTTGTGAATACTTTTTTTTCAACCTTAAGTATAAAAGATGACAACAGAAACTAAGATGAATCATGAAAAATCACAAAAAGAAAAGTGTTCCTCTTCCTCTGTAGTACACAACAACCTCAATATTTTCTGATACAGATTTTTTCATCATTAATTTCTTTCTGCAACTCCAAATCAAAACATTCAGATTTATAGGATTATAATATAGCCCAACTAATCCAGTGGATTTAGCTGTCTAGTAATAGTCTTTAGATTTCCATATTTTCTATTTTTATTTCTCCAGAAATTATAGCAAAAGAGAAAAGTTAATGTGACCGAATATTGTTGACTTTTTCAAGTGCTGCTCTTTCTTGCCTGAAGAAAAGAAACAAAAAAACACCAAGCTTAAATTCACCCAGCAAAGTGGCTAAAGTTTGGGATTTAAATGTTGAAATAGTTTCACATTCCAGTAAATTATTAATTTCATCCCATATTCTAGGAAGCACATAAAAATGTCTTTTGCTGCATACACATGCCAAATAATAAGGACTAATAGATTTAAAGACATATGTAAATTTAGACATATATGTATATAAGAGTATCTGAAATGAAAGACTATGCCATCCTAAAGAGTATGTGTTGTGACACTTTTATTTTCAGAGTTTTCCTAATATAATCATGACTAGACCTACCTTATGTACTGACAGAAAAAGAAGTTTTAATTTGACATTTGTTTTCATTGCATCAAAATTTGAATTTATTATACATGAAATAGTTGCTTACAGACAGCCCTGGAGACTGAATTTCCCTGCCCTGAGTTGGTGCAGTTCACCATATGGAATCTGGCATGTCTGCTTCTTGGTTTCCTTTTGGAAGGGAATTTACTATTTATTACTGTCTCTTTGCTGAGACCACTAAGGACAGTAGCTTTTGTACTTCATTAGCTGTTCTCAGGGGAACTGAGTGGTGACCACTTGACTCAACTGTAGTCTTCAGCATTCAGTTATCAGCAGGTTATGTGGGCCTTACTGATCAAAGGCAATTTTGAGGACATTAAATTTCTGTGAACCTCAAATCTTTTCCCTACATAACAAACTGAATGTATGAAACAGGAATGAAAAACAAGAAGTAATCTTGCTCCTTACCAGGCTTTTTGCATCAAATGGTGAAAGGACAGTCAGCATAGAGATTGTCAGTGATTATACTGAAAAGTGAAATATTCTGGAGTCAGGAATTAAGCTTTCCTCTAAACAAAGCCCATAGAAAAATCTGGTAAAGAGATGTCTTGTTGCATGAATTTTACAACAGCACAGAGATAATTTTAATAAAGCTACACATATTTTGCAATTAAAACCTCTTGTATTTTACCAGGTAATTGCTACAGAGAAACAGGAGGCATATCATGTCAATAAGATGAGAACTGTGTAGAATCATAAAGCTTGAGGAAGTTCAGTACTGTGCTTAAGGTATGCTCAGCTAAGAACATACAAGATCTAATCACAGCATTTGTAGCTGGTATTAATGTACATTATAGATCCTTACTGAAAAGAATGTGTATCATCTTAGGAAGTCCCTCTTGGTAGCCAGAGATCTCTTGCACAACAGCACTGAAAGCATATCTTTTAGCAGTCTCTCACATTCTAAAACCCTCAAATGCTTAGAGACAAGAACCTAGTGCCTTAAAGCAACAAGACACCTAAGAAGAAATGAGGCTGTGATAACATGTGCCAACATTACTTACACACTAAATATTAAATGATGGCAAGAGAAAAGCTAGTCTTCCTGTCACTCCTGTGGGTTTTGTTTTATTTTATTTTTTCTTAATTTAGAAAAAATAGAGAGGAAATTGTTCTCATGGAAGCAAAAATTGCTAATGAAATGTATATTAACACATAAAGGGGGAAATATAATCTCCTGTAACTTCATTTTCAGTGTTTTAAAAAAACAGATGTTCACTTAACAGAATTCTGAGTTCATTTGTCAATGAAGTTTTCATTTCAGGGGCTGTTTTAGCAGCCGTTATTCCAGAGGAATGGGGTGGAAGGAAACCAGTGTAAACACAGGGAGTATGTAATATATAATCTATGTAATATATAATCTAACTTGAACACTACTTAAATTAATATTATAATGTTTCTCATGATCAACATTTTAAAATCTAGGAAAAACTCCTCTTAGGACACTGAGCCCTTTTAAATGAAGTTTATGAATGATTTAGGGTTATGTATAATGTACAATAGCTGTACATAGTCATTCACCAAAGAAAAAGAAATACCTGACTTCTACTTGAATTACCATATTTATAATAGTTCTTCCTATAAATTACATTTTAACAGAAAGAATGCTTTCTGAAATATTATATTATAGCAATACATTTACTCTATTTTTTATATTTCATTATAATATTGCTTACATGCACTAATGGCCTCTCTTATCACTGACCCAGTCTTGATTTTCCTCCATTTTTTCAGACTTAGATGCTTATAGAAGTAGTCAAATATCTCTCCCTTACCACCCTCAAATCCCAATGGAAAATACAGTGTATCTGTAATCTGTTCAAATCATTCAAAATACTTAAGTATGTGCAACTCTACTCAGTTGGAATTGATGAACTTTATGTAAAACTCAGAGGGACAGTAACATTTTTTTAATTCCTTGTTCCCTAGTATTTACTCTTCTGCTACTCAGGCTTTGTGTAGGGGCTGCTGCTTCTAAAACACCTCCTCAGTAACAATTTAATCTTCTCTTCTAGACAATGACTGAGACTTTCTCCTTTCAATATATTTTTAATATTTTCTTTTCAGTATTGATAGCATAAAGGAGTAGTGTATCTATTTTTGGATGTCATAAAAAATGACCAAACTCTGTTCAGCGTATTCCTCACAATGGTGAGAGAATTCCTGTATGCATGAAACATCAAGTGTGAGCTGCTATTGAGAGGATAAATAGTTAACATGAAATTGTGGTCTTGAATCTCTTTCTATATTAGCATAATGTTGAACATTGTGGCTACTCACTGATATAAACTTTTCATAGATACAGTGGAAGTAGTTTGAATCTTTAAATCTCACAAAAGAAGCCTGTTCTTTCACCAAAATCACGATGATTTGTTACATCTGTATGGATTATTAAGGTGGCCTTAATAATAGAAGAGCTTTTGGAGAGTAAAGAACATAATTATTCCTAAATCTCTGAAGAAGACCACTCTGACTTTTCTGTTTCATTTAGGTCAGTTGGTGTAATAGGGCCTTGAAGTTGCCTCAGTGTAGCTGAAAAAGAAACTCCATGTGCTGAATGGCACTCTTCTAATATTGGCATAAACAACTGTCACATGTTATAAATAAAACCTCTACTGAAGTCCAGCAAACCAAGGAGAAATAAATTGGTGTAAGTTATGAATAACTTCAGCAATGAGTAGATGGATAGAAGGACAGAAGGGAGAGGAAAATAATCAATTGTAGGCTGTGCTGTTTGCTTTTCTTCACCTAGAAGGTGGTATGCTGCTATCCCATACTCCTGTACCCATCACTTCCCATTGATAAGCAAGTAAAAGGAAGATGGGCACAGACCTAGGCTGTGCACCCTGTCAGTGGAGACAGGAAGGTTTCATGTTTTGAGCCCCACATGGATGGCATTGTTGGGAAGAATGTTGCTACAAAATTCACCTCCTGCATTTCTGGGAAACACTGAGCCAGCCCTGCTGAGTTCCAGGACTTTTGTATGCCATTGAAAAGTGTTCACTGACAACACTGGAAGCTTCATGATTCTGCAATTACACATTGGTCATGCCAATACTTATAACTGAACTTGTGTCTGTTGAAAATCCTGAAAGAGTGCTATAAAGGTATCTCACAGCATAAAAGCAGCATATTAAATTACTATGATAAATCACCTCTTTTTTTTGGTGTACTTCTTGTTTTCTTTCAGGAAGATATTATTGCATACAAAGATAGACTTTTCTTTCTGCAAAGAATGAGTTATATAGACATTCATCCCATTAAGACCATATTTTCTTTCAGAACAGTGATGCCCATCATACACAAGTGATTCTCTTCCATTGTTAACACATATAGAACTGCATGTTTTAGCATGAATAGGCTGGGAACACAGTGAAATGTTTCATTAGTAAGTGATCTTGTATGGCTCCTTGTATTAAACTGCTCTTTGTATACCTGATTATCAGGATATCTTCCCTGAAACCATAGTAAAGTGGCTAGACCAGGTTCAGGAGCTAGTCAGGAAGGTCATAGCTGATTTTGATGACATTTAAGGTATCATGTGTCTAGACTTGATAATGAGCTTATTGTCATGGAATGTATACAGAATACAATCTGATCAGACTGGCAAAAAGTGCCAGTCATCCCTGTAAAAAAAAAAAAAGTGTAGGAGCTCGCAAGTGTAGGATCTTCCAGATGGTTCATTACACTAACAAAGTGAATATTGTAATACTTTTAAAGTAGTACAGAAGTACTACTACATTGAACATATGGTCCAGGCTACCTGTCCTTGCTTCCACCCTCTGTGGGCTTCCTTTTTCTGTCTGAGTTTGTCCAGGAGCTCCTTGTTCATCCATACAGGCCTCCTGGTATTCTAGCATGACTTCCTTTTTGTTGGGATGCATTGCTCCTTAGCTTGGAGGAGGTAATCCTCAAATACTAGAGAGCTTTCGTGGATGCCTGTAACCTACAGGGCCTTATCCCATGGTCCTCTACCAAGCAGATCACCAAAGAGGCCGAAGTCTGCTCTCCTGAAGTCCATCCAGGATAGTGAGGTTGCTGTGTGTCCTCCTTGCTGCCCTAAGGATCTTGAACTCCATCATTTCATGGTCACTGCAGCCAAAGCTGCCCTTGAGCTTCACATTCCCCACTGGCACCTCGTTGTTGGTAAGAACTAGGTCCAGCTTAGCATCTCTCCTGGTTGGCTGCTCTATCAGTTGGACAAGGAAGATATCATCAGTGCGCGTCACAAACCTGGACTGATTATGCCCTGCTGTGCTGTCCCTTCAATAGATATCAGGGTGATTGAAGACTCCTATGAAAACCATATCCATTTCTTTAAAAAAAAAAAAGGAAAAAATAAAATCAACTTCCCAGATGTTGACTGTTCCTGTAACTTTTGAATTAGTATCTTTACATATATGTAAACTTATGAGAACATTATGAAAGGAAAATCCTGTGGAAAAATAGGATTTTATTCCTCATCACATCTCCATAAAGTATCTTTCTTTTTAAGAAAACCAAGCGTGCAGACAGCTCCATAAACATCAATCTAGAATTTCTAGCATTCTGAAACTTTCAGGCTGAATTCTGAGCATCTGATTGACTTCATAGTATAGACAGGGAAAATCACATTCTGTAATGTTAGCTCTTTGTGGTTGAACATAATCTTCCACAGGAACTGTGAGACATTGTTTCCTCTGTCAAGAGAGTTTACATCTAGAAATCTGTACTTCAGAAAGATTACCAGTTCTGGAAATAAGGTCTGGAAAACAACCTGCAACCCTTTAGTTGAGTGGAGATGAAAATTTTGCTTTTCTGAGTATGTAGTTTGCTACAATGCTCTTTCATATAAGACAGCATATATTTTCCTAATTTTAAATTGCTAATAAGCAGCAGTTATTGCTTTAGAAAATATTAAGTCCACTTTTTCTTCCCCTCTTCTCAACAGTGTATTACAGTCAACTCTGATTTTACACATGTATCAAAAGGAAACCTGGAACTTTCTTTTCATGTATAGCAATAGTTTATTAAGCCAAGGGAACTGATGTATGTCTGGTATTACACAAAGACTAGCACTAGTGATGTCACAGTAGCAGACATTCAGGTATGTCAGAACTAACTATACAAAACCACAGATCTCCCTGTATTATATGCAATGTTTCTGATTTGCATGGGAAACTTAGCTACCAGTTTCCATTTGTCCCTCTCTTTGCATGAAGCCCTTGAGCAACAAAACTACACTTTCTAGACTGCTGTTCTGTCTAGACAGTCTCCATGAATATGTTACAAATGTAAGATGTCACACTTCTAGGCCACATATTTCCAGAGCCAAAGACAGGGGCAAATACTAGACTCAAAGTCATTTTTGGGAAGTAAATGAGGTTCACAGTATGCCCACCAGATGGGATTTTGCCATCCCTACTTCCCATCTTTGCTTTCTAAGCTGTCATAAACACCCTACCAAAGGTAGTTATTAGTGCATACTACACTTTGAGCTTGTATTTCTCAGAGATTTGCACTAAAGGGTTTTGAAAAACAGTACTGAAAACAGACTACTGCTGTTGAAGTTTACAGTAGTGGTGTGTGATCAAAGAAAATTAAAACAAAGCGTTAATACAGCACATCACACTTCTCTGGCGTGTATTTTTTTTTCACTGCTATTCCTCACAGGTGGCTTTGGACTTGCCTTTGTTGAATTGCACAAAGTTCCAATCAGACTATTTCTCCATCTTCTCAAGGTCCCTCTGGATGGCAGCACAACCCTCTGTTGTATCAGCCACTCAGTTTGGTATTATCAGCAAATTTCCAGATCATTAATGAAGATGTTAAAACAGGGTTGGACGCAATATTGACCCTTGAAGTAAACTGCTAGTTACTGGCCTTCAGCTAGACTTCATGCCACCAATCACAACAGTGAGTTCAACTGTTCAGCCAGTTTTCACATCACCTCATTCTCTGCTCATCTAGCCCTTACTTCATCAGCTTCTATATGAGGATTTTATGGGAGACAATGCCAAAAGCCCTACTGAGCTCAAATTAGTAAATATCCATGGCTCTCCCCTAATTTATCAAGCTAGACATTTCATTGTAGGTTATCAAGTTGGTCAAGTATGATTTCTCTGTGTGAATCCATGCTGACTACTCTCAATCACCTTCTTGTCCTTCATGTTTTGTCCTGCATATGACTTTTCTCCAGCCCCATCTGGTCTTTAATTCGGACTCCATCTGCAAGCAGTTCTAACTGTTCCTGACTGATGATTTTTAAGGGAACATGCTATCACCTAGTACTTCCTTTTAGGGGCTGCTGCTTCTAAAACTCTTACAGTCAGAAAACACATGCATGCCCATATGAATAAAAATAATATGATGAAGACTTTACTTGAATCACACAAGTACAAAGTGTTAGTATTAGTGTTGCTAGGTAAGTCACCTGAACATTTGTTGTGTTACTGAATCCTCTGGAGCTATAAAGGCTGATTCAGCTGTTTTATTGACATAGTTAACATTATTTATTAAGCCTTAGGAGAAATTTTTGGCAAGTCCACTTGGCTTGCAGTAGGGAAATATGTGCAACCACTGCTTAAACAATATTTGGCATACTTATAGTACAGTAACATCATTACCTGTGTTGCCAGGATCTTGTTCCAGAGATTTACATGTGAGGCAGTGACATCACTGTGGTTGTTTAACATTTACACCTCATCTGCTCAATCATTATGGAATAAGAAATATACCTTTAAAAGCTCTCAGTTACACACCACTTGCCTCTCCGTATTACAAGAAAGGAGCCATCTTACAGGATTGTTCATTATTATCTCCCTGGAACCTTTATAACACCTCACCCTGTAAGACAGCATTTCCATAGCACTTAATCTACATGGTGTTTTAGCACCTAATAGCATTAATAATTACTTAAGAGGACCAACTCTGTTGGAGGTGAGCTGGCAAGAGATCCAGAACTTTAGACTTCTAAAGTTGCATTAGACTATAATTTCATTAATTAATAAGTAATGAGGTACGGAGGGAAATTAGAGAGCTCTGGTTTGCATCTGTGATATATTCAGCCTAGCAACATTTCAATTCCAGTATTACTTATGTCAATTGTAAAGGGGTTTTAGTGTATGATGAGTCAATGAGAGTGCATTTGACATGGATTATTATTCATGCTCTGCTTTCTGTACAATGTATCCGTTTAGAAAACAGCACTTGGGACAGGGACTAATTCTGGTCCTTAATTATAACCTCTGCACAGAAGCTGACATAGGCTGAACTACTGTTATTGTTCCACCTCTAATATGGTCACTACAGCAAAAGACCGAGACATTTAGGGTTTGTGGTAATTGCATAATCACTATTCACTTCAAAGCAATTTATTTTGCTTTGAAGGATTTCACTTGTTTTGAAAAATTTCCTATTGGTTTGGGCAATATAGATGAAATAATATTTCTCAACAGCCATGAAACTATTAAATGTGGCCATCTGAGTTTATAGATTTCTAAAACAGGTTATGCTCCCTAAAGCCATAGCTTGAGAACAAAGGACTGCATGCACTTTTGTCTCTGATCTTTTCTGGGTGTCTTCTATTAAAATGTCTGTAAAAATTAGTGATCACTATCCTTTTCATGAAAACCAAGGGGACGTTATTTCCCTTGTTTCCCACATTGCAACAAGCCATGAGCACAAATATTTTTCTCTCATTTTCTTTAACAAATAGTTTGGGGAAATCCTAAGACATGCAACAAATACAAATCTGGCTTTATGGATCCAAATTTTCTTTTAGGTGCTTATCAAGGGTACTTTAGGAGACCATCTTTTGTTTATTGAGAATGGCATTCTTGCAGGAAAAGAGTGATAAATTTCTACCTCCCTTTTCCCATTATCTTACTCATCAAACTATTGAACCTACAGCTTACAGACTTCATAAATCTCAAAAGACATACTGGAAATAAACAAAAAGGCTGGATCAGGCTCCTAGGGGGAAGGCTTTAGTACCTTTAGCTGTGTTTTGTGGAGATAACAAACACATGAACTAGGTAGGACTGCATAACATTCAGATTTGGAAGAGATGTTTCAGGATTGGCATGATTTTGATGAGGAATATGTCTCTTTCTGATATGAAAACTCTCAGGTTTTATTACTGGAGATAAACTCACCAGTTCATATTATATTAAGGATTACAGATTCTTGCATGCTCTTTCAAATTAAGACCAAAGGAAAAGCAGACTAGATGTTAGAGACTTAAAATAGTAACAAAGATTGCATCTGGGAGACAAACTCTGAACATAAACATAAAAAGTAGTTTATTTTCTGTAGTTTCTAATAATTAAGCATCTCAGCATCTTGACAAGGTATGTTAATCATTGCCAGTATCATTATGGATACTAGAAGCAAAACTACAGTAAAACAGATACTTCTGTTTGAACTTTGCAAATGCATGATTATAGCCAGAAGGTATAGGTGAGCAAAGACATAGAATTCCACTAATCTCATAAACAGCAAAAAACCCGTGTTTAAAAATAAACTGTATCAATGATTGTCTCTTATGTTTGTACAGTTCTGGCCCTAGTGTTACTGGCGGTCTCTTAAGGACCGTTGTCATACAAAAAACTGAAACAGGAAGTGAAGATGCAGAGAGTGGAGGTAAATCTTTTTGCTTTGGGTCCCAGAAGACTAAATTTTAAAATTACTATTTGCAATAGTCAAAAGCTAAAGATGAAATTGCAATGGATGATTATAAAAGGTATTCTGAAGAACTCACAGCTGGGTGTGACTGTGAATCCTTATTCACGTCCAAGTCTCTATTTTATACATGCATGTAAACCACTGTGTTCTAATTGGTTTTGTTTCCAGGGTTCTGTGAGTTTGAAATAAACTTACATCTCAACATGAACATGAAACAATGTTCTTTATTAAAAAAAAATCATGCATCATATTGATTTACATGACATTTTTAAAGGATTTGTATTACAAGCATGAATTAGAAGTATAGAAACACTTAACACTCAGGTTTGTACCTTAAATATGAAATATTCAGTTAAAATTGGTAAATTCTTAAAAGAGACAGCTTTACTTCTCATAATTAAGTTTTATTTCAAAGTAATAAAACCTGAAAGTGACTTAACTGATCAAAAAGCATAAAGCGACTGCCTGAAAGTCAATACTATGATAATAAGTGTAGTAGTGAAAACCACAAAAGGCATCTATATCACACTATACAAAGCCATGACCTTTGTAGAGGGTTATTTGCATCATAACAGATAATAAATATTGATTTATACTCTGGAGAAGTATAAATTATTAAAAGGAAATTTCTAAGGAATTTGTGATTATCCTTAGACTTTCAGGCTTCTGATGTGCCCAAATATATTTCAGTTCTTAGAACATTTGTATGCAAATTCAGTAGTGATTGTACTTTTTTCTTCCTTTAGTTACATTTATCAGACAATCAGAGAAAGAAGAATGACAATACTGCAATTTACTTTCACATTTGAATGCTAACAGTCCTGGTGAAGTTTCATCTGGTATGAGGGATGGTCTGGCCAGGTATTACTGAAAATCTAAGGGTTTTTTTCTACTTTAAAAGACTGTGCAAAAGGCTGGGAATGAAATGTTCCTTCTTAAAGGTAGGAAGGAATACTTGAAAAGTCATTAAATTCATCTCAGTTACATGACATTCAGCTTCAAGACTCAGTCCTTATAGCATTAAGCTTTTCCTAAAGGCAGGTGCACCCGAAGCTGCTGCACCAGTCCAAGGAGTTGAATAAAAAGTTTCAGGGGGATGTTCCAACCTTCATCTCTGTGAACCATCATTTTCTGCCCAATCTGAAGCTTTCTGATCACTTACTTGTGTCTCTAAACTTGTCTTTCAAAAAAATCAGAGTATTCATTGAGGAATAAGAAAGGTGAACTACATGGTAGCTTTTGTTAGTTCCTAGAATTCCTAGAACAAGTGCCAGGAAGCTAAGTAAAGGACATACAGTCAGGTAGAACAGATTTGCATTACCTTCCAAGCTGTAACCTGGTACAATCAAAACTTTGGCCCATCAAGCACTACAGTGTAAACAAGTTAATGATTTCAACTATTCAGGACTTTTATTTTGCTTTTCTACCATATGATATGTTGTTACATACAGTTCTCTTCAGGTAAAAAAAGTACTTCAACCACCTTGGTTTGCCTCATGGTTCAGAATCAAAACAATACTGCTTTTTTAAGTATTGAAAAATTATAGATTTGAAATATTCATTCATTTAATGCCATAAACCAATTTTTCCTCAAGTCTATCCAGTATCACATAGTTTCACAATCAAACAGTGTGAAACTGCAGAATTTTATGTTTCCTTGAATCAAACCCATAAGCTAGTTCACATTCATTTGGGACTAAGAACATCTGGCATTAAAAGATGATCAAAACTGGCCCAAAATTCTTGTCATTATAAGAGGTTCGTGACCTTCTGTGCCTATACAGAGAAACTTCCGACTAACAGCAAATGATCATGTGATTTGATCTGTAAAATCCACAGGTCTCATTCTGGTTTTAATTTTAGGGGTGTAACTCAAAGGAGTTCTTGGGATTTCAATGGGATTAATTCCAAGGAAGAAAGTAAATGAGAACAGACCGTGAGCCATATACTTACAAATCTGTTGTTTAATGACTAACTATTCTAATGCCAATAAAACTCAGCTGGATCATTTCCAGCTAGCTTCCCCTTTTTAAAAAAAAATGGGTGGGGAGTGGGAAAGCTGGGGACAAGAGTGGTTAGATCAGCATCAAAGGCCTAACAGGGCCAATGAATCCTATATATACCATTTAATATAAAAACATTATTTCTTTAAAAGACAAAAAGGTAGATCCACCACTTTCAGTTTAATCTAACAGAGGCAGCAACAGAAATACACATTTTTAGATGAGATTTTTTTGCAATATTTTTCCTCCCAGTGTATATCAATATATAATAACAGAGTTTTGTTTATTTGTTTTAGGAGCTTTTCTGGTTTTTAAGTAAGGACGTTCAGATATGCTGTACTCTTATCCCACTGAATTTTTAATAATAGAAAAAAACAGTAATTTAGGCTTGTCAACAATATTTATCTTAAGCAAAAGCTAATAAATAAAATATTTGTGCTGATTATAGGTCTATAGTCAGATAACATATCCAACTTTTCTATTACATCATTCTGTGGTTAAAGTTTGAAATGTTACATACCATATTGTGGTTTACATTCAGTTATGCAATGAACACCCCTGTGCATTGTGAACTCTGTATTTTCAGATTAGTTTGGTTACTATGAAACTCTCAGCAAACAAATCTCTGTTGTAGTAATAAAACCATCTCTTCGTTTTAGTCCTGTGGACAAGGTTATGTTCTTTTTCCCACTAATCTGAGTCTAGGCTAGCACAAAGAATCATTCTGTTCAACCCTCACGGTCTTCATTTGATCCTTAAAAGGTTTCGGTGCAGATAGGAATAGTGTTTTATATTTTTGCTGATACGGATATATTTCTTTAATTTCTAACACAATTATGAAAATAAAGAAGCCTATCTTCATCTAGTAAATTCACTTTAAAATAGGATTGGATCTGTTTGGATACTGTTTCTCAGTATGCTTACTCTGAGGTGCTGGACAGCATTGTGGTGAAAAAAATCCATCAGTTTACAGAGAGAAAGGCTATTGATGTTTGCTTTGTTAATAGGCTCGTGGTTTCAAGCTTCTCGGCTTGTTCCTGTTGCTAACAGTTAGAAGAGTTTGTAAGTCAGAATGTTCCACTGTGGATGATAGTGCTCATCAGATGAAACAGCAGGACACTTCACTTTCATTTGATCTTATTATTTTTCTCATTCTGGAAGGCCTAGTCAAATAGTCTTTTCCAGTATTTTCTTTTCAAAACTACATAAAGAGTGTAAGATTTAGAAACAATGAAGATAAATAATGGAACACAAAGGTGAACTGGAAGCAAAATCCAGTTTTTCTCTCCAAATGAGACAGTAAATGTGTTTCTAGTGGATTGTTTACTGTCTGGAATAGCCATAGTCACACCCATCCTCTGAATTCATCACTGTCTAGGGGACATGCAGAAATGTTTCTCCCAATTAAATTATCAAAACAGAAATACAGGAGGTCTTCTTTGATACAAAGGTCTTGTATCATTCTTTGATTGAATTGGCAATATAAATCTCAGTTATTGTTTCCACATTGCTTTTATGGCAGGTGTAAGGAACAAGGTAAATTCTTTGGTGCCTATAGTTTGCTCATGAGGTACAAAACTCCTCATGTAAATTTTTGGGGTTTAAGCTGTGCTAAAATGTAGCCCATCTTTTTTTTTATTCTTTTTTTTTTTTTTTTTTTTCAGTGTGTGCAGAAAAAAGTCCACCATTTGTGCCTTTGTTGAACTACTCATAATTCATTCAGAACTCCTGTTTCTGACCCACTACCAGTTTTTGAACGAGTTAATTTAGAAAGTTTCCTGTAGAAATACAGCAGTTCCTGATGTTGGTATGAAAGTTCATACCTGTGATTTTAATTTTCCTCATACAGTGGCATCAAATAAAAAAATACTCAAATGTGTTATGGTGCAAAGAATGTCTGATGTATCTTCTGACCAGTGTTGAACAACCAGTGATGGAGATAATAAAACCCCATAATCTTAAAACTGCCCACAAAGTATAATGTAAGGACCAACCAAATAGAAATTTGTTCAATCAAGAAACAGTAGTAGTTTCAGAGACCTGTTTCCTCTATGTCTCACTGATATCTTTTACTAAATCAAGATCCTTCCAGAAACTGGATATCAACACAAAATCGGAATCAACACAAAATGAAGGTCCTTGTTTGGATGCTATGGTATTAGTGGGATCTTCATAAAATCCTATGTGTCCCTTCATTTTCAACTATTTTTTTCATATTGTTTCTTGATTTTTCCATTTTTGCAGTGTTCTTTCCCTGCAGTTGGAGAATACTATGTTTAGGTTTTTTTCCCACCAAATGCCTTTCCAAATTATTAATTTGCAATTGAAAATAAAGGGATGCACAGTTATTGGAGAAAAATGGTGTGTAAACTATGACCTTTTTTGCAACTCTGGATTTTCAGAAGAAATATCATGAGGGGAAACTACTAAGTCAGCCAGTATAAATTGGATTGGGCAAGTTCCAGTGGAACAATCTGGAAAAGAAAAGCAACACAGGCAGGAATGTGTTTAATCTGGATGGATCCCAGGTTTACGTAAGTATACAGAAAACTGCTGTATGAGAGGAACAGGATAATTGATGTCACAGAGATATAAAGTACATCCTTGACTTTCTGCATATTTAGCTATATTTACCCAAGTTATCTTACAGTGCAATGTCTTTTCATGAAATAAATGTAAACTACTACAAGAGCACATTGTTCTGTTTCTCTCCTATCTTCAGCTCAGAGCTTTCAACAACTGAAGATGTTCTGGCAGAATCATAACACCAGTCTATCTGTTGATGTGATGAGCCAATATATTTTACAGGTACATAAGTCTTGCACTAAAAAATTAACAAGTGTGCATCAGTACAGTATCCCAAGACCTGCTGAAGTCTAACAGAATTTGTATTAAATCGTTCAGCTGCCATTTTCACAAACCATGGTTCATGCAGTGAAAGCTGACTTATCCTTGACTCCAGTGTATTAGTACTGCTTAACTCAGTGGACAAAAGCTGGACATTCCACAGTGTCCAGAAGCATACTATGTAGCAGTGCCTTACACAGAATGCAGAAGGTACATTTTTTCCCATAGGAACCTACATCCAAAGGACTGGTCTAGACTGCAGAGCATAGCTGTGTCTGGGTTTCTATATATGCAAACACAGAGACCTGACAAGAGCCTGAGAGGCCAAATTCAGCCATCCACTGGGAATTTTTCCAGCAACCACAACCACTGAGATTTATTATCCCAGACACTGCTCGGTTTTAAAAGTGATCTAATAATGTATCAATGGTGACCAAACCACAAAAAAATGACAAATGCCAGAATTACCTGTCAGACTGCTAAGTCTCTAAACTTGATTTTATCTTTAACCTAGGCCTATGTTTGGTAAATATGAACTGTTAGCTTCTTACAATCACTATTTTGCCTGATCATCTGTTTGCCTTTTTAGACAATAGGAATGTGGAGGGAAAAAGCGCTTATTTTCACGCTCAGCAAAAAGCCAAACTGTTCTCACCATGTCTGCAGTCATCAGGAAATGAAGATGGGAGATAATACTCAAGTTGTCTGGGTCCAGGTCTTGCAATTGCATCTTTGGGTTTTGTCTGGTCCATCACCTAATAACACAGCCCTAATTTCTGTTTATATCACAGAATGTCAGGGGCTGGAAGGGACCTCAGAATATCATCCAGTCCAACCCCCCTGACAGAGCAGGATCACCTATAGCAGATCACACCGGAACATGTCCAAGCAGGTTTTCAATATCTCCAGAGAGGGACACTCCACAACCCCCCTGGGCAGCCTGTTCCAGTGCTCTGTCACCCTCACAATGAAAAAGTTCTTCCTCATGTTTGCACAGTATGCCTCAGCTTTCACCCTGTCCTGTCATCAGGCATAACTGAGAAGAGCCTGGCTCCATCCTCCTGGCACTCACCCCTTATGCATTTACAAACATTGATGAGGTCACCCCTCAGTCTCCTTTTCTCCAAGCTAAAGAACCCCAGCTCCTTCAGTCTTTTCTCATAAGAGAGATGCTCTTCCAACAGATCAGTCCCCAACCTATACTGATACCTGGAGTTGTTCCTTCCCAGCTGCAAGACTCGACATATGCCCTTGTTGAATTT
>JANHFX010008962.1:58488-91130 GCA_027560015.1 Chloroceryle amazona
CGTCACTTCCGTCTGCTTGCATCATAACTAAGCGCCGCTGGCTATCAGGCTGTAGGGAGAGGGGTCCTAGCTTCCCGGACATCGCGATATCTTCCGGCCGCCAGGCCCTAGCCAGCAACACCCGGACCATTATGTCTGCTGCAGATTTCTGTAAGCTACACATGCACTCCTTTTCTTCACCCTTTACAGGCAGTTACATAGAAGATGTGTTATGCCTTGTACCTTTCTGTTTTTTCAGGACAAATGCAAATTTACTTTGTCACTATGACCTTATCAGGAACGTTTCCTTCCTTCTTAGCTGGCTGAATGTATGAGTAAAGCAAAAGTCCACTGCTTGATTTAACCTTTCTTTAAAAACAAGCAAGCAAACAAACAGACAAAACAAACCAACCCAACCAGAATATTGTACCAGAAGGAAAAGAGATGGGTTTTCAATCTAGTAATTGCTATTTTCTCTCTTCATTTTGAGGACAAACTGTTCTTTCCCTTTTTCACTTTTTTAAAGACAAACTTTTCCTTATTATAACTGACTATGGACAGAAGTAGATGGCATGGACTTCTTTCTAATTCTGGTATATACAGTTGATAACTTCAGCAGCCCAGGTCTCTGACAGTGTAAAATAGGATTTGATCATTCCAGATTACACGTTTAATATAGTTTAGCTGCTGGAATAAGTGAAAGAATAGACAAGACACAAAGTTCAAAATGCAGAAAGACCAATGAAACTTCATAAATTTACCAAGTGATGTAATGATATTTTGGAAGGGTAATAAAAAATTGTCAGGTTTCTACATGTTAAATGAACAATACCCAGTATAACCCATAAATAAATCTGTAAACAAAGAACAGTTGCCTTTGTACTTGAATCAAAACTTCCTCAGATTTTTTTGGTCTAATATCAAGTTACTGATAGAACAGTAAATGAGAAAATAAATCCTATAAGGAGCAGATCAGAATTCTTATGTTTTGTTATACTCTGAAATAGAAAAACTTAAGTGTCCATGGGAAATAATAACAGAAGCACTATTGAGATTAAATAAAATTGTCAAAAAAAAGCTTGCATCTTACTCTGAGTATTCAGAAGTCTTGGGATATGAAATTAAGAACTCGTGAAAATAGCTTGACAGTAAGCCAAGTGGATATTCTTTGCTCTTGTGGAAAATACTACTTGTATTAGAATCATAGAATCATAGAATGGTAGGGGTTGGAAGGGACCTCTGGAGATCATTGAGTCCAATGGAATACCTAGGGCATTTCACAAAGGAACAGATCCCGGTGAGTCTTGAAAGTCTCTAGAGAAGGAGACTCCACAGTCTCTCTGGGCAGCCTCTTCCAGTGCTCTGTCACCCTCACAGTGAAGAAGTTTTTCCTCATGTTAAGGTGGAACTTCCTGTGTTTCACCTTGCTACCATTACCTCTTGTCCTATCATGGGGCACCACTGAAAAGAGACTGGATCCTTCTACTTGACACCCACCCTTCAGATATTTGTAAACATTCATAAGTTCCCCTCTCAGTCTTCTCTTTTCCAGGCTAAACAGTTTCAGGGCTCTCAGCTTTTCCTCATAAGAGAGATGTTCAAGTCCCTCCAACATCTTTGTAGATCTCCATTGGACTTTCTCTAGTATTTCCCTGTCCCTCTTGAACTGATGAGGCCAGAACTGAACACAATATTCCAAATGTGTTCTCACTAGTGCAGAGTAGAGGGGAAGGATAACCTTCCTCAACCTGCTGGTCATACTCTTCTTTATGCACCCCAGGATACCATTGGCCTTCCTGGCCACAAGGGCACATTGCTGTCACATGGATAACTTATTGTCCACCAGGATGCCAGGGTCCCTCTCCATGGGGCTGCTTTCCAGTGGGTCTACCCCTAATCTGTACCAGTACCTGGTGGTGTTCCTCCCCAGGTGGAGACCTCTAAGGTTATCCTTGTTGAACTTAATTAGAAATGTTTGCCTTTGGCCAGCTCTCCAGTCTGTCCAGATCTCACTGGATGGCAGCATAGCCTTCCAGTGTATCAGCCACTCCTCACAGTTTAGTATCATCAGCAAATTTACTGAGGGTGCACTCTATCACTTCATCCAGGTCATTGATGAAGATGTTGAATAGATCTGGACCCAGCACCGACCCCTGGGGAGCACCGCTACTTACAGGTCTCCATCTGAACTCTGCACCACTGATCACAACCCTTTGAGGTCTGTTGTTCAGCCAGTTGAGTGTTACAGGAGAATATTAGTATACAAAAGTCTGATGCAGCCTCAAACAGGAAAAAAGAGAAGTAACTCATTCATCATCAATAAGACCAGACAAAGAACATGCAAGTCAAGTACATGAATTAGAAAACAGATGGAATGGCCTAATTTGTGTAGTTAGCAGGCTGAATAGAAGTAGTAATATAACATACTCTTTATCATGTTCAAAAACATGACAATCTTTTCAGCTACATGTTAATTATAAACCATTTTAAAAAAAAAAAAAAACAAACAACATGCTAAGGATTTAGCAATACTAGCTGTGATTTTTTTTTGTCTTCCTGTGTTTTGGTGATTTTGGTGGTTTGTTGTGGTTTCTTTGTTTTGGGGGTTGTTTGTTTGTTTGGTTTGGTTGGATGGTTTGGGGTTTTGTTTGTTTTTTTGTAATCTTTTAGGATCACCATGTGCTGTTCTGATGACAATACCAAAGCTGACTTTTGCAGAGGAAAAATGTGCATAGTATGACAGTAGTTAAAAAGACCACTGACATAAAATATGGGATTATCAAGGGTGTATTAGCCAATCCAATACCAGTTGAAATATTTTATGTAGAAATACATACTGAGAATTAGTGCTGTCCAGATCCTCCTTCTGCTACTACTCTTTTTATCTTTTCTTTTTACCTATAAGAGGAGTTTGATTTATGTTGTCAACATGGGTTATATGATATTGACAAATGCTTTTCCCTTCCTTGCAGTGCTTCTGTGTTTAGTACTCTCCTCATGGAATTATATTGCTTTTTATGACTTTGATTACTGTAACCATTAGAGAATTAGTTTTCTTCAGGTTTCTGCAGTTTTTCTATTCTTTTCCATAAAGAACACACTGTAATTTCTTACAATAATGTTACACATTTGGTGCACCTTAATAAAATCCTGAAGAAATCCACTTATTAGATTCTATGTCTTGGCTTTTTCAAAATAATACATCTCTAGACAACTGTAGATAGTTATTTCACAAGTACGACTGTTTAAGTTTTGTTGGTTTTTCTTTTTTTTTTTCCCTGTGGAATTATTTCATAAGTGTTTTTTCCTTTCTAGATTTACATGAAGAAAGTTCTGTATAACTATATAAAATATTTGGAAGTTGTATTTTTAAAATGTGTTTTTTTCAAATATTGATCTTTCAAGTATTTTGACTTATTTTACCAATAACGACATTGTTCTTTTCTTTACTAATACACTCACTGTCTCCTAAATTACTTTGAACCTCTAATGTCTTTTATGGTTTCCAGTTCCCATTTCCCTCTACCTGTGCAATTTATACTAAAGAGCCTGGATCCAATAACATGGATATAGCTTGATCTGTGTCTATCAGAGTCAGTTGAATGTGCTATCCTTGCATGGAAGTGAGTGGAAGTACAGTGCATATACCCTGAGTTTTAAACAACAGCTATTTTTAGGCCTCATTCAGCTAGATGATAGAATAATGAATACATCATTTCTGAGAAATGTTCTTTCAGAAACATAATTTCTAAATTTGTTGTTGTTGAACAGGCTGTTCTTGATACTTATTACATGCTATCTGTTGAACACATTTTAAAGAATTTAAGGAAGGTCCTTTTTTGCTGTACACTTTTTGGTACAGAGTGGGAGATTCCTGGGGCTCCAGTATCTACATGCACTCTGTAACCTTGAAAATATGATTTGTGAAGAGAATTCGGATCTGTAAGTGACACTGTCTGTTTTATAATGCAACTGAGATGTCCAAGTAATGAGTATCTTGCAATTATTCCTAAAACTATTCCGGTACATGGGAGAAGGGAAGAGAGGGAGAGATAGAAATAGAGAGGGCTGGAAAAAATGGCATGGATGTCTGTATGTATAACATCGAGTTTGTCCCCCCTCCCCATTCCTTTGGATTTGCAGCCATTTCAAATAACTTCTATGAATATTAGCTTTTAACAAAAATATGCTTTGTTAATATGTGAGGAATTTAGGTCACTGAGCATTGTTCATCTTTGTCTAGCCCTTGAATTAGATGAGGTTTCTAATAGCTAATGCATCTAATGAAAGTTGTCTCTCTTTTCATACCATCTTCCAGACAAAAAATATGAGGTAAAAACAGCAAGACTGTTGGTTGCTGATAGTTTCCTAGAAGGAAAATATATTGCTATCTGACATCAAGAGTGTCTTTCTACCAAGAAATTAAATTACCAGATATATAAAAGATTGATTGATTGTTTTGGAATCAATTCTTCTATTCGGAAAATAAATGTAGAATCATTCAAGTTCACCATTTTCTTCTCAGATGTTAAAATATGAGAATGTAGTCTAACAAAGTTCTCATATTTTTGTCTGAAACAAGGCAGGACCTGCCTTTGAGTGGCCAGGTATGTAGAGACAATATTGATATACTGGAATACAGATCTTCAATCAAGCTGGTGGTCTAAAAGCAGTCATGTTAGTACAATGTTCTTACAGGCTAACAATGTCTGGAAGGATTGTAACCACTTATTCTTCCTTTTTTTAACAAATTATGAAGGCCAAAGAGCTGTACATGCATTAAGGAGCAATCATGTGGAAAGTCTGTGGATATATATGCTGAACATCATTAGTAGTCATGGAGTCATTCTGTAAGTCATGAAACAGACCTAGGAAATACTTGTGTCAATCACTGAATGACAACTGTTGTTTCGAGCAGATTCTTTGTCAAGCCAGATGCCCTTACAACGAGTAACAAAGGCACCACGTTAATAATAATGAGTTCTCTCACAGCACCTTGTGCACAATTTGCACTGCATCTAATGTAGATTATTACATAAGCAAATACAGGAGAATAAAAATCAATATAATTCCAACATAAATAAACAACCTTCAGAAGACCCTTGTAGTGGACCCTACTTGAGATGGTTGTGTGCCAGAAGTCTTCCATAACATTGTTGAAAGTAAATATTTTGATACGCTGAAGTAATTGCACCTGCCAGTAGAAGGTGGCATGATGCAATTCTGACATTAAATATGACCAGTTGGTAGCTTGTTCCCCTATAAATTTTATTGTTCAGAAATAATAAGAAAATTACAATAAGTGAAGTCAAATCCTGTAAAGTACGAAATATAGAAAATGAAGTTTCCTACATAAACCCAGTTTCTATCTCTTCTGCAAGTGCACTAGGAGATCTGTTTCCCTCTCTTCCACTCACAAGATTTCTGCATAATTCTGTGCTCAGACTAGACACATTGGGACAGCTTTACTTGGTTTCATTAGCAGCTGTTCAATAATTTTTCCTTGCTACTCATTGTGTGGCCCATTTACTGCATACTAGTCAAACCCACATCTGAAAACAGTGTTATTCATTTTATCTTGAGATTTATTATGGGATATGTCAATAGAGAACAAACACTTCACAAGCATTTCATTTTCACAGTGGAGCATTATAGTCATTCCCACAGTGCAAATTGCAAAATACAGTACAGACATGAAGGCTGACCAGTTGTTACTTTTAGGTGCTGAATTGAAGACAGGCAGCACCTGGATTTTTTTCAGGTAGCTTAGTATTATCACGGACATGAAGCATTTAAAGTGCAGTCTCTATCACCTTCAGTTGTCATCATGATGATCCAGGTTTTTTGTAGGTAACATCCACGAATGTGAATCTAGACAACCAGAAAATGAACAGCCCATTAGCAGCTGACCTAGGAAAAGTTCAGCTTCAGGGAGTTGTCCAACACCACACTGGAAGTCTGAAACATGTTATTGTCTCATCCCTTTCCCCAAGGCAGTATTTAGCTGCAGAAGTCATGAAACTAGAACTTGGAGAAACTTTTGAAATCAAAAGGCTCCTTAAGATGATATCTCTTTTTCCTCCAACACTTTTGCTCAGAACATGAAGAAAAACAGAATGCAGTTTCAACATTTAGCAACATGTATTGATTGATGGTTTTGGATTTAAGAATTTCTTTTTTTTTTTTTTTTTTGGTAGTGATGTGCCTCAACATATATTGCATTTTCTGAGCAATAGCTAACTGAATAAAAAGGTGAAAAGGGTTGTAACTATAATTTTTTTAATGAAGAATGTGAATTTTTTTGAAATCAGAACAAGAAACTATCAAGTTTCAAGGAAATTTGGCTTTTCTTTACTGATCTTGGAGCTTATAAACATTTTTCCTGAGGTACTGCTTCATTCACCTTTTGATCTCTGAAGGTAACACTGTCTTCATATCATGACTCTCATTCTTTCCCAGAACACATACATTGTCTTCCAAATGACACAGTCGTTTTATAAATTATACCCTAAAATCTGTGCACAAAAGGCTGAAGATTACATGGCAAATTATAATTGCACTATTTCCAAGCTTTCGTCTGCATGCCTTGTCAGAGATAATTTTTCCCTCTGTATGTGTGTTTGTGTGTGTGTGTGCATGTGCATGAGGGAGTGAGAGAGTGTGAAAGCAAGTGAGGCCTTCAAGAAACAATGTGGAATAGCCTAGTGGTTCTAGTCTGTGGGCATTTTAGTGACATGAAAGAAAATCAGCATTGTGGAACTGTGAAATCCAGAGTGCAAAGCCCTACTGCTCTTCCTAGAAGTGGAGCAGGGAGCCTGGCAGCAGTGAGCTCCCTGCTGTACAGAGATTAGGATTACTGGGGGATGTTTTCCCAGTTGAATTTTTCCACAATTCCCAGTTGTGGTTTTTATGCAGAGAAGAATCACAAGACTTGATATAATTAAGTCTCTCTTGCAAGCTTTGGGAAGGAAATATGATATAGAAGTGTGAGATTTACTGGTCCCATATGTGATCTGTGTTGTATTGTCTCCAATAGATCTTTCTCTTTTTTTTTCCTGACTCAGTTGTCTGCTGCGCTGGCTTTTTCACCACTCATCTAACTCCTTCAAACTTCATTTTCTCACTCTTGTCTCAGTCTGTTTGATTAGCTAGTGCCAGTTCTTCTGGACTCATAAACCCATTTTTTTTCTCTGTCTTATTGGCATGTTCTCACCCTTCCAGCTGCATGTGCATTCTCCATTCCCACTGGCTCCAGCTTTTAGTTTCCCTCCTAGGCTTCTTGTTTAATATTTGTGTCCCACCCTTGTCTTGATATAGTTCACAACAACCCAGAGATGATTTAGTTTTCTGCAATTCTGGACTTTTTGTGGGCAGGACAAATGGGATGTTCACAGAGTCTGATGTGCAGATTCTCTTTTACCAGGAGGGAAATTCTCTTTCACATACACAAATCTATTGTTGCTCATCTTGATCTGTCTTTAAACTTGGCTAAATTTGTCTGCATCTTTACTGGGAATGACCAAGACAGACACATCTAGACTTCAGTGGTATTCCTGTAAAATTGCTTTTTACCAGTATCTTGTGTCAGGTTTTTTCAGCTGTTTTGTTTTCTTTTTTCTTTTTTTTTCAATCGTCATTATTATTACAACCATGATTAACATGGGTCTAACAGCTCATATTCTCTTGTCTCGTTCTTGGAGATGGCTTACATTTATTGGCGGAAATGTAAAATATTACATGAATCTGAGAATGGCATGAAAAATATCAGCCTACATCTTATAGACTGGTAAAGTTTAAGCATCTAAAAATGGGTTTTTCTAACAGAAATATCAGGCAATCTTCATAAGCAGTCCCAAGAGTATATTACTCCACTGTACCCAGAAGAATAAAGCAGAACATAAAAGCCCTTAATGTGCAAAGTTTCCAATCCTAGAATCTGACCATGTGGCCATTTCAAAAACAGAGTGGGATGTAATTAGTTTTGTGTCTACAACATCCACTGTTAATGACTGAGTCAGTCACAGAGGAAAGCTCTCCAGAGATGGCCCAGCCCTCAAAAGAGTGGTAGATCTCAGCATAACAGGGTTTTCCTGAAGTTTGCCTTTGGTAGGGAAACTTCAGGGGAGCAGAGATACCCACCAGGAGCCAGCAGCTCTCATGGGAGAGGGTGATGGAGGCCTGGGCTTTGACAGGACAGTGGAGACTAAGCCTATAAGAGAAACCCTTGGGAAGTGCTGCAACCAGGAACACTGTGAGCAGACTGGACAAGCAGAGCATAGCATGGCAGAGAGAGTGTGGTACAGCAGTTCTTGTGTCAGTTTTCATGGAATGACACACAGGAAGGACACTGAGAGTTTTGCCAGCTCTGACCAGGAAGGCGTGGTTTTCACCTGGCAGAAAGCTGTGGCCTCTAGGATCTGCATCCAATATGACTAAGGCAGCTTACCAGACAGATCTCCAGTGGGAACATGCCACCACCCCACTCATCAGGCTACAGGCTGTGCCCTGCTGGTACAGGACCACAGCAGTGAGCACACCTGTGGTAGGTGTGCCCAGGCAGCAGAACTTCTCTGCTTAGTGACAGAGCTCTGGGAGGAGGTGAGTAGGTTGAAGAGTATCAAGGAGATGAGAGGGAGATTGGTTACTGGAATTATATCCCACCTTCCCTGAGACAGGCCCAACAATCAGACAAGATAATTAACATGGAGGATTACCTTTCCCCTCTCCATCTGACTGAACACAGTGACCAGAGGAGAAAGGGCAATGGCAACAAATTCCCACCTGGTGCAGCAGGTGAGAGCCCTCAGCAACAACAAACCCACACCGCCTACATAACGTGTACAAGGCCTTGCAATCATAATTTAATAATAATAAGGATAATGATTCATCTTGCTTAGAATGCCACCAAAATTGTCAGCATACACCCTACATCAAAACTACTTCTACAAAGAAAAAAAGACAGGTCATTGTCATAGGTGACTCCCTTCTGAATGGAACAGAATGCCTGATAGGCAGACCAGATCCACTTCTTAGGGAAGTCTGATGCCTGCCTGGGACCTGGGTTAAATATGTGGTAAGAAAACTTCCTATCCAGGTACAACCCTCAGATTATTATCCATCATTGATTTTCCAGGTAGGCAGTGATGAACTCACAACAAGAAATCCAAGGGTGATCAAGAGAGACTTCAGAGTCTTGGGACAACTGGTCAGGGGAACGGGAGCACAAGCAGTGTTCTCCTTTATGCCTCCAGTTGCAATGAACAATGAAGGAAGAAACAGGAAGACTCATCTGATGAACACCTGGCTCTGAGACTGATGTCTGGCAGGACTTTGGGTTTTCTGATCACGGGTCAGTACACAACACCAGGTCTGCGGGTGACAGTTGGGATGCACCTGTCTTAAAGGGGGGAAATTATTTTTTCACAGGAGTTGAGAAGGCTTATCTGAAGAACTTGAAACTACATGTAAGGAGGAAAGGAATAACTACAGGCTTGTTGGAGATAAGCCTGGGGGTGGCATATCAATGTTTGAGGGACAGTGGGTTAGTGAGGTCCTTAAATCTGCCATCCCAGTGGAGGTAGGGAATGAACTGCCATATGATAGCAAAACCAGAGGGGATATTGATGAGCTAGAAATGACATAGGAGTTAGGCCTCCTGCCCTGCCAAAGGTGATGGGATCAATAGTCCAACTGAAGTACATGTATGCCAATGCATGCAGCATGCGTGACAAGCAGAAGGAGCTGAAAGCCATTGTAGAGCAGGAAAATGATGACAGTTGCCATCATGGAAACATGGTGGGATGATTCACACAACTGCAGTGATGCAATGAATGGCTACAAACTTTTCAGAAGGGATAGGCCGGGAAGGAGATGTGGTGGAATGGCCCAGTATGTTAGGGAGTGCTTTGATTTTCTTGATCATAATGATGGTGATGATAGGGTTAAGTGTCTATGGGTAAGAGTCAGGGGTAAGGCCAACAAGGCAGATATCATGGTAGGACCCTGTTATACACCACCAAATCAGGATCAAGAAACAGACAAAATATTCTCTAAGCAGCTGGGAAAAGTTTCACAATCATGATGACTTGTTCAATTTACCACGTCTGCTGGAAATACAATACAGCCGAGAGGAAACAGTCTAGGAGGTTCCTGTAGTGTGTGGAGGTAAATGCCTGACACAGATGGTGAGAGTCAACTAAGGAAGGCTCCCCACTTGACCTGTTGTTCACAAACAGAGAACTTGTGTGTGGTGTGAAGGTTGGAGGCTGTTTTAGACACAGTGATCATGAAATGACAGTTTTTAGTTCCTGGGGAGGTAAGGATGTGGGGTCAGTAGAACTGCCACATTGGACTTCTGGAGGGCAGACATTTGTCTCTGGAGACCTGAACACAAGAAGGACATGGACCTGAAGGAGCAAGTCTAGAGAAGCGCCGCAAAGATTATCAGAAGGTTGGAGCACCCCTTCTACGAGGACAGGATTATTGCGTTCGGCTTGTTCAGACCAAAGAAGAGAAGACTCCAGGGAGACCTAACAGTGACCTTCCTCTACCTGAAGGGGGCCTAGAAGAAACCTAGGGAGGGACAGTTTACAAGGACATGTAGCAATAGGATAGAGGAAATGGTTTTTAAATAGAGAAATGTAGATTTAGATTGCACATTAGGAAGAAATTTTTTACAATGAGGGTGATAGAACACTGTAATTGGTTGTCCAGGGAAGTAGTGGAGGCCCCATCCCTGAAGACATTCAAGATCAGGATTGATAAAGCTCTGAGCAACCTGATCTTGTTCAGGATGTCCCTGCTTACTGCAGGGGGATTGGACTAGATGACCTTTAGAGGACCCTTCCAACCCAAGGCATTCTATGATTCTGTGTTCACACTAGAGGGGTAGAGGGCAAGTTCCCAAGTTCTTTCCTAGGCAGCTAGATAAAATAGGGTCATGTGTTCAGTGTACTGTGTAATAGAGTTTAAATTTAGCATGTCCACTACTTAGCACTTAGACTCGTCAGAAAATATTTTGGACATTTTCTCCATTGAAAAAAGAAGAAAACAAGATTTTTTGTTTCTGGCAATGAAGAACCAAAAAACATTGACTAAAAATAAAAATATTTGGATATAAGTAGCAGAAGTCTGGAATAAGGTTTCTACTGGAATATTTTAGGCTTCACGTTAAGTTTAAAATTTTATGTGAAGTGCTTAAATTTTCCAAGATAATTTTGTATAGTAAAAGTATAGTTTTCATTAAAATGCTTGGTGATCTTTTGAATCAGACACTTTATGTAAGAAATAATTTAGTTTCCTGACTTTTTACATCTCACTGCAGAGGAAAAATTCATCAACAAATAGCTTGACTGACTACTGAGAAAATACAGGGATGGGTGATGCACGTAATATAACTAGTGCAGTAAATTCTCTATCATGTTGTAAAAATACATTTTCATTTTATAATCTATTTGAATGAATCACTTTCTTAATTTCCTCTCAGTTCCCTCAGTCATTTGACATGAGCTCTTCTTCCACTTTAAAAGGTCATTTAAAAATTATTTTATGGTTTCTTTATTTACATACAACCGTTTTGTAAGAAGTTACTACTAAAGCTTTATGTTAACTAGGTTTCATTTTCTTTAAATACTCTGTTAACCTCTGATTCAAAGTAGTGTAATAGGGAATTATTATTAAAATAACTGTAAAGACCTCTTTGGGAAAAATGCCCTTTTCAGTTTTGTTCCACTGCTGGGATTTCTTCTGTGGCTAAAAGTAATTTATGAAACTCAAAATGTATTTAATTCATAAAATTCAAAATATGTTTACCATTGTAGATAGATATTTACATTAAAGATATTAACTGTGGAATCTAAACTGAAATAAATATAATAACTTGCTCTTGCTTGCAAAACAATTTTTTTTTGGAGTAAGGAAAAAGAAGGCATAGAGAGTTTGGCAAGCTTATCCCAGGATATTTCTACTCTTGGATGTTTGATTACCCTGAATTATTACTACATTTTAAATATTTTTGGCCTAAATTGATGCAATAGCTTTTAAAGTTCACCATGCTGCCTTTTGACAATCCTGACATTGTTTGCATTGATATACCTCATTCCATATATGGTTACTTATTGACCTTTGTATGTTTCACATACCTGTGATTTTATTTAAGTTTTTAATCATTTAATATGTACATCAGTTGACAAACCAACATGATTCAAATCATCACCCCCTCACTATCTGACCAATTTTTCAGGAATACATTTAAGATAAATATACTATATTTAAGATAAATGCATTAAAAAAGTCAAAATTTTGACCCTGTGACAAACTGAACTGGCCAGTCTGACAAGTATTTTTTTGTGAAAAACTCACTATCTGAGGAGACTAAGAAATTACTAGTTCTTTGGGGTCATAAAAGTAGTAGTTCTAAGGGATTATTCACAAAGAATAGTACAGTAGTAGCTGGTTTTGTAGTAGAAGCTTTATTATATTCTACACTTGTCAAAAACTGATCATTAAGGAGTGATTTTTGCAACTGTTCTGTTGATCCTAATTTGTATATATTTAAAAATTACAGGTGAAGTTATGTGCAAGAATATCTGTAAGCAAGAAGTAAATAGGGTTAGAGCATCCATCAGACAGTATTTGCCAGTATTGGGCAGAGACTTCACTACCCTCTTATTTTTCTCATGAAATTAAGCTTGCAAACACCACTAGTGTTATGTCTCCAGAAATCACTTTCTCATGTCCCTTTGCACCTTCTGTGTTCTTCTCTCCAACACATTTTAAAGAAGTGATCTGTAAATGAACATTGAGAGCAGAGATAATAGAGGAGTTGGGATATGCTGAGGACTGCAGAGCAAAAGAAAAGATTGTCCTGGCAATAATCGCACTTCTTATGTTATGAACAATGTTGAAGAATAGACTACAGTATCGCCCAAGGTGGTAGGAGGTGTCTAATGAAGAAAAAAATACTTCTTAGTCATATTTTAAATCAATGAGACTTGAACACTATGTAGATAGTACAGCTGGAGAGTTCAGATGCATGTTTTAATAGCAATTATTTCCTTGTCACTGGATCAGTCTTGATACAATGGCTTGTGATGTCTCTTGTATTCATTGGTGTCTCTTTCCATGAGGTTCATCCTCACCAGAACTTTATAACCCTCAGTGAAATCTTTTCTTTCATTTCCCTGTTGCAAAAAATGTGAGTACAGCATATGCTAGTACCAAGTCTGTTACTGAACTGGTGCAATACTGCTCTGGACAGATGGTGCAATGTACTGACTGTACTAAAGCAAGCCCATGTCCAGCAATTCTTTTGCTACCCCAAAGCCATAGAAATGGACACATAGCAAGTCAGGCTAAACATGAAGGCATGAAAAAATGTTAGAAGCTCCTCGTGCTCTGGTTTTCTTTGATTTCATTAAAAAAAAAATAATTCATAATTTCTGGTCTGAGCTACATTCCTACCTTGTTAGGGAAACCTGGAAACTGTGCAATCCAGGAGCTGTGAATATCAAAAATTTACCATCCTTTCAAAGTTCTCTGGACTGTAGGGGATATGAGGGGAAAAAAAAGGCTTCATAGATGAGCAGTCACTAGATCTGTGGTATTTATGTCATAAAGGATAAGCAATTCAGCACAGTAGTTAAAGGATAGCTTTCCTCCTTCATGAAAGAATGCTATATTTTAACCTCTACTACTCCGCTAGGGATTTTTGACAATAAATTGTTGGAGTCAGAGTAATAATTGTGCCAGTTACATAGCAGAATTCTGTTCCAATTCAAGTTTGCATTAACAATGCTGAACTGCAATACTTTTACTGAGAGAAATGTCATTACTATTGGTGCTGTTAGTGTTACTGCAAGAGGAAAAAAAGATACCACATGCTTGGAACAGAGAGGTTTGATGTGACAGTTGTAAAGCGCATGTCTCAGCAAAACCAGACTGAAGTGCTGAACTGTTTCTCTGATAACACTGATACGTCCAGAATCAACATGGAAATGAGTCAGTTTAATGGTTTGAGAAAGAGTGAGACTCTTTCTACCCATGAACCTAGAGAATAATGTGTCATTCTTAACAAAATTTGATTGAAGACATACGCCAAGGCAGAACAAAAAGCCTGCATATTTATATTAAATTGTACTCATATTTATTTTAATTATAAAGGATAGACTATATTTTGAAATACTGTTTTCTGAGCCACTGGAGTATGGCAGAAAAGATAGAGCAGACTTGTGGAATTAAATATGACATATGCTGTTGGTTTTCCCAGCTTCAAGAAGGGGGAAAAAACTAAAATAAACAAATAAACAGAGAGCTAAATGATAAGATTTTTTTAGCTGAACATTTGGCAGGCAGCTAGAAGTTGTAAAAAGAATTGATGAAAAATGTTATAGAGCACAGTATCGAGCTTTGTATTTTATCAGTTTCAAGTAGTGAACTCATGTTTGGATGCCAAAAGTATTTTAGAGGTGCCAGGAAATTGAAAACATTTTAATGAAAAGCATTTAATGACTTTTATTTTTATAAAAACATATCCTTGTCTCTATGTCTGTATCAATTTCTTTGTGCTTTCCTTATTTTTATTAAATTATTTTTTAATATATCAATAGTTGCATAAGCCCATGCTTCCAGGGATTTAGCAAATGTTGTAATTAATTCACAGACATCTCTTCTTTCCACTAGGAGAACTATGGTTCAAAGAGAACTACAATGCACCTTTGGGATAAACTGAAAGCAAGACAAACTACTTTCAGTAAACTCTGTCACAGTATGTTGTACTTCTTGATGGTGCTTAACTCTTTCAGAATGGTGTTAAGGACCCTTTATATATGTGGGTACGGCATTCTGGCTGACCTCTCTGAGGGAACTGTTGCAGAGGAGTTATAAGAAGGAACCCTGGAAATTCATACATTAGTCTCTGGATTATCTGGTGATTTTGAACTCTCCTTAACAGCACCATCTATGGAGAATGTTGGTTTTGGTGCTGTCACAGCATGAGTTCATTTGCTCCTCTGGAGTGGTGCAAAAGTGTGACACTGTGTGGTGCAAAGGTGTGACCTAGCAAAGGTGTGACACTGTGGGACAGGGCACTCCCTCAGAGCATTTTACTTTTCAGAGCTTTGATGACAAGACAAGAAAACTTTCTAAAGGGAGAGCTACTTTTGGGCTTCTAACTCCTCTTCAGCACTGCAGAGCAAGAATATAAATATGTTAGTGGTGTTTGTCTTTTCTGCTCTGCTGCAGAAGCCTGAATTTTTTCTTCTTGACAAGAATGATTTGCCCAAGGTCACTTAAGAGAAAAAGTGAATCTCTTTGTACCTTGGTTATGGAACATTGTTTTGATAATATTCTGTTCTAAGCATTAAAAGATAGAAGTAAAAGTCTCATTTCATTTAGTCTAGGACATCAGCCATAAGTGTGTCTTCACTAGGTTTGACATTGTTTGTCAAAGCCATATCATGTACTTTGTAACATTTTTGCTTCCTCAGGAGCTGTTGAAATTCTGCATGCAGATTGGTGGCTATATCTTGATTAAGGAAATTGTCTTTTGGAGCCTTTGTTTATTTGCTCAGCAATGTTCATGAGCAGAGGACAGGTTAAAGGCCAATGTCATGAGCCATGGAAAGGAGAACAAAGTGCTAAATAAAGAGTCAACAGTGCTAAATAAAGCTGCTGAGAATGCACAAGCTGTGCATGTATCAAGTGCTTTATTTATCCCCTCATTGTCACATATACCTCAAAACAATAACAAAAACTCATTGTGAATGATTTATTTTACCAGTAATTTTTTTTTCTTAAATCAGATGTTTATGTCTTTGGTCTATGGGTACATATATTGAACCTTATCTTTTCAGGGTAACTCAGAAATTGAATGAACAGAAAGAACAGGAAATTATATTAGTAGCACCTATTCCTTAACTTTGCTCCTCAGGCTAGCAGTGTGCGACCCTTCTTAGTCAGATGTAACTGAATTCATTTGAAAGCTGATAACACTTATGCTTACCTCTAGATTTATGAGTGCCAAAGCTTGAGGTGTCTTAAGTACAAACATTTCTATCAATATGATCTTCAAAGAAGGGAAAACACAATTTTTGTTACAAATTAAAGCTACATAACCCTTGAATCTACACGAGTGGGTCCCAAAGTTAATGACTTATTTAGCAAAGTTTTTCAAAGCTAAAACTTCTGTGCTTTGTTAAATGGATGAACATTACGTATTGTCAAAGCTATTCTACTTGGAAAAAAAGACACTAAAAACATTTTATCAGGACACTTATTTTTTGTTTTTCACTGAATTTCTGTGTGAAACTTTCAGCCACATGGCTTCTAACACGTACACATGTCTAGCAGAAGTTGCTTTTCACCTCATCTTACTTCATTATCCAGCCTGTCAAAGAAACACTATCCCAATAGCTATGAAAAAGCCACACACAACATCTACTGTATGTTATTGTTGGCATCCTCAGCTGGCACGTCTGCTACAATTAAACAGAAGTTCTAAAAGATTCCCAGTTCAGTGCTCTTTGTTAGGACTGGGAAAGAGTAAAGTGTGCTCAAGAGAAAGAGGGTAATAATGCTCATGTACTCTGTGACGCAGACTAAGTACATTGATGGGGAAGAAATTTCCTATTTTCCTATGGGGAAATACAAAGGAGTAATAAAATTCTATACAGAAAAAAACCCCATCAAAATTAGATTTGCTGTTCATGAAGTATAAGGTGAAATTTAAGGTGAAATTGGAATTAAAACATTTACATTTTAAGTGACGGGGATATGATCTTGTGTATTTCACAATTTTCTAAGTAGATTTCAGTCATAGTGTCTGCACATTTTTTTAATCTTTCAGCTTTTTTAATATGAAAAATAAAGAATTGTTGTTAAACTATGCTGTAAGACTACATCAAAATAGTTTTCTGAAGCTGAAAATGTAAAAGTTGTAATGCTTTTGGATCATAAAAGGTGAACTTTGGAACTACAAAAGTTGTCATTCTTTCAAAACACAGGTTTTCTTGAAACCAATTGGAAAAAAAGTTGCATTGAAAAAGAAAATGTAGTATTCAAGAACCTTTCCAGTGCTTTTGGGTGTTTTTTCAAAAGCATTTGCTTTTCTTTTAAATATTTATTGATGTATATATGACTCAAAACATGTCAGAAGGACATGAATAAAATCAAAGGATGTTATTGAAACTTACATGCTGAGAGATAAAGACAGGTCTAAGGCACTTAAATTACAGTGCAATTAGTGCCACCTAGATCCTACATGTCAAGTTTTCTTTTTCTGTACGTAAGTAATTTTAACTTTTATGTTTAGCACATTCTTCCTGGGGTTTAACAATTCCAAAACTCTTGCTGACAACCCGTATAATCCCTGTGCAGGTCATGCATATATTGTCAGGGACAGGTTTGATGTGGAATTTTCAGTAGTGCTGTGCAGTAGGAAGTTTGAGCTCCCTTGTGTACATCTCATGGTGCCCAGTCACTGGAACTGCTTACTGATATCTTGATGTTGTCCCTCTTCATACTTGTCAAGACTGAGACAAGCATTTAGTCTCATTCAATTTCCCAGGCAATGTCCATGAGTGCAGTTTGAGGTGCTCAGCTATGCACTACATAGTTCTGGCCCATTGATCATTTAGACGAAAGGATCTGTTCCAGTGTGGATTCTGCTTGCCAAGAACACTGCAGATGTCATTATGTGTGCACAACGTGCACCTATTTAGTTGCACTGGTACTGAAAATTTTCATGTTCTATATCTGTTACTAAATACGTGTAACAGGTAAACAATGCCACTGAATTTAAAAGTGTTCCTCAAGTGGCATTGGATAGAAATTGAAGGCTACTAATGGTGAAAAACTGAGCAGATACTCCATGGAATTGTGGTGTTTATTCTAGAATGCTGAATGTACACTCTGAAAAGTACACTCTCCTCCACACCAGCTGTTATCCTCTTGTAAAATCTTATGCAATGGGTTGTATAAGAAGGGCAATCAAAACTAAGTAAAATTTATTAAAGGGTCCAGCACAGGGACAAAATTTTCATGAAACTAATAACTACATTTTTGTTGTTTTAAGAATAAGTTTAAAGAAAAATGTCTGAGTAATGATAACAGCTCAGTCTAGCCTCACTATGCCTATCCAGCATAATTCTCACTCATTCATCTAAATACTTTGAACACAGCTTCCATCTGTAGAGTGTCAAGGAGAGGAACATGCACGTGTCCTAGACAAAATGCTAAATCAGCATTTGCACAGAAGTGCTCCTGTAGGACTATCTGGATTAAAACTGACTCTTGTAGTGTTGGTGCTCTTATGCAGTTATACAGTACATTTGTATGCAAGTTGAAGACTCACTAACATCTGTGGAGGTGAGCAAACTCAAACTGTCTTTGAAAAGTTATATTTGAACAAAGCTTCTTTCTGGGCAGATGTTGTAGGAGTTTATCCATATAATTGTTGTTCCTTTTAGCTTGTGTGATGTTAGAGGCCACCACCTCATAAAACAGGACTGAATTCCACTAAGCCTTTCTCTTGAAAATAAAGACCTTTTTGTATATACCATACAGATGTACTGTACGTCTGTCCTGTGTGAGGGCTAATACAAAGGATTACCTTTAACAAACATGGCATTTTCTTCAGAATGCATTTTGGCCTTTTTGAAGTATGGCCATCTTTTTAGTGGTATACAAGTGGTAAATTGTTTTATCAGTTTAATATATATATATATTTTTTTTTAAATATCCACATCATTGTAAGATAAACTTAATTGTTATTCTAAACAAACCATTTCATCCTATAATCAGAAGATATTTAAAGCATAAGATAGCTCCAACAGAAACTGAATAGTAGATAAATATTCAATGCTCAATGAATTCTGACCTACATAAGGTAATTATTTTTCTAGATTATAGTTTCATATTGAAGTGTCACTTAAAGCACTTTTTATTTCAGTGACCTAAAACTTGTTATTGACATCAGATTTCTCATGTCTGGTTCATAAGCAGCACAAGGTGGTGAACTGTAATTTGAACCAAATAATAGCATGTTTCATTTTGGCATTTTTGACAAGAATGTGCCTGAGAACATGCCAAGAATATGGTTGTTGATAGTGGTATTTGGATAATGAGGCATTCACTTTAGTCTGCTTTTTTTTCTTGGTGTACTCTTCTATAATTCTGGATGATTCAGATGAACCTTGGACTAAAAATGTCAAAAATTATTTCATTCTAAATTTCACTTACTGTAGTGAAATTGCTGCTGTACTTAATATGCTGCTGTGGTTAATCAGTTACAGTTTAATGACAGACAATTAATTCAGTTCCTGTAGTTTAAGAATAGTGTAATGAATGCTAAATGTTTTTTGAATTAAAGACACTAGATTTCTAGCTTCATCCTAGACAAAAATTCTTACTTATCCTGTTGTTTATGACACCCATAGTTACAGTAAATGGAAAGAATACCATATTCATATTTTTAATTTTATTTAGTTTGTTTATTTCTATAGTACAGTGAGACAGAAATGTACTATGGGATCTTTTTCCAAAATAGTATGTAATTTTAGTTCTCCCTGCCAGGAAGCAGAAATATACTAGTTTCTATGAACTTTTTACTTTGTATGTTTCTTTCTTAGCAGAAAAAAATATTTTCTTAAGAATGTTTTCTATGAAAGAAACTAACTCTCTTTTGTCCTTAATATCAGAAAGATAGAGAGTAACAACCATTAGAAAACCAAAACACAGGTCTTTAAAGGGAAGTCAGAAGTTGTTACAAAATAAGGAACTCAGTCATGGACAAAGGACACATAAGATAAACCTTTTCCAACTAGATACCTTGGCACAAATAATCATAAAAATGTTCATGGACATGTGTAAATATGCATGTAAACAGCAATACTGACTTTTTAAAAGCTAAGGAATATGAGTTTTCTTCTGTCAAAATCTTTAAAACTTGAAAGGTAAAAGTTTCTTTCTCCTATGGGTTGTGCAACTCAGAAGTCAAACTTTTCATGTCAGGATCCAAACATTTTTGCCTCTTTTCTGCCTTCCTGCACCAACTAAGCCACATGGGAAAGATTTCTACTAAGAGTTGAAGGATGGAGTTTGGTAATGACACTCTTTGGTGTTTGATAGAAATGTTGCAAGATTTGATATTAGATTGGAGGGAAGTTAAGGGAGGCAGGCATGTCTGGTATATCTGAACCCTCCCTGCCCCCTCAGCCCCTGGTATTTTGTGCATTCACCCCATCTCTCTTGCTCACACTCTTGAATTATTTTGGTCTCTTTTGCTTCCTCTTTCACTGCTGCTGTCATGCTCCTACTTGAATGGAATTAGTATCTGAACTGCTAACCCTCATCTCAATTATCTAGGTATGGATCATTTATAGGTGGGTACGCTGTCTTCTCCCATTCATTCCGTTTCCACACAGTCTGACATTTAATCAGACTGAGAGGAACAGAATTGCTGGAGGGAACTTCTGATCTGCAGTCTGTCCTTGAAATGCTATTTGTGTAATAATTCTCTATACCCCTCCATTCAACATTGTGAGAAATGGCAAAGGCAGGTCTATCCTGAAGTCATTAGGATCATAAAGAACATTGTACATGAACAAATCTTTGTTGAAGTTGAACAAGCAATGATTTTCATCAGTTATACAATTAATAAAATGAGACAAAGTAGAAAATATTTACAAGTGCCTAAGGGTCATTTGAAAATCATACTTATGATCCTAAACCTTATTGTGAATATAGGCAACATAAGCTTCTAAGTAACACAATCATTTTAACAAATCTGCTCAGCCTACGTCCTGTTCAAATCTTTAGACACTTTGATTTTACCTAAATATAACCCAAATAAATGCATTTTTGTTTACTTTTTTTTTTAAAAAAAACTCTGTGGACTCCATGGAACTGATATATCAGTTAACAACAAGTTTGAAAAAAAAAGTTTTTCATCAATTGACAGCACTCTGCAGGATATCCCAGCTGCGAAGGTCTCTGTGCAGAGGAAAACAAGTAGATCTACAAAAATGACCTTTGCCACCACAGCAATAGGCAAGTCAGAATTCCTTCATGATAACAAAGAACTGGAACAAGTCCATAGTTAAGGAATTTGCAGATATGAAGAGCTGGTTATCTTCTGTGTCTCTGCTATGTGTAGACTCAAAATACTTGCCATCAATGATGTGATGGAATGTATAGATTACACTGAAATTCACAATACAAGAACACTTCCAGGCCAGAAGAATTGTCTGACCTTCTCATGATCTGAATAAACTGTTGCTTTCCTTTATAAGGAATTTTTCTTTGGCATTAATCACATTATCTGAAATAGTCTTCTGCATAGACACATGACATAGAACAGGTTAATATGCTATAACTGGTAGGATACTAATTTATTTCAAAATGTGCATTCCATATTCAGCTGAGTTTGGCATGAGGTAATGAGCTGTGTGTGTCCTCTGAGTATTCATTCTCTGAAAGTGTATCGCAAACAATGGGTACTGTTTTCCAGGAAATTTTTTCACAGTTAACTCCCAGCAGGGTGTAACAACTACAGCTCTGTCTATGAAAGTAGTTTATATAATATAGCATTTGCTTTATTTGGGTGAATACTGTATGGAGAGATTTTATAAACAATATAAAATAAAACACTGTATTTTGTTAAATACAAGGACTTCCTCTCAACATGGAATTTGAAGAGGTACATTAGAACATTTACATTCCAGCCTCTAGATATGCTGTAGATTTTAAAAGTGTAATGGGTGAAATAAAAATAAAACAATTGCAGAAGCCGATATTAGAAAACAAATTGAGGCATAAAGAATAGATGAGGATAAATCCATAATGTTGCTTCAGATTTTTGAGAATATACTAATATATTTTAATACTTCACTACTAAATTTTAGAAAGAATTAGTATATGAACTGCTACAACTTTAATGTAAAAAAATAATTATTTGGCAAAATGTGGCTTACTAAGGAAATACTCAAGGCAACTCATATGTTCATGCATAGTTTACTTCATAAATACCAGCCTCCAACATTTTTATGTTATATGAAAGTCTGTGATATTCTCCAAAATCTAATGGGTCCCTGATGTTGGCTTGTAGACAGCATTTTCAGAAAAGTAAGAGGAAACTGGCAAAAATATCTGTGAAGTATTTACAGTCATGTTAACCAGTGCTATCCACAATGTTGTTTAACATTGATTTAAAGTCAGCTGGGATTAAAAGCAGTGGTTTTCATCACTGACATTAAATCTTTGCAATACCTGAAGATCACCACTGTCTGTTTCATGTAGAGTTTCTAGCTGACACATAAACATTTCCCCCCACTTGAATATGTGGCTAGATGAAATGAAAGAATTTTTTATTATTATTATATTCATTTTAGAGGAACTGAAACATATATGAATTGATATACCTCAAATGTCCAACCAGTATCTGTCCCCCCCAAATTCCCTTATCAATAGTGCGAGCCTTGTGCAACCAATCTAGCTTTTATGGGGAACACCACAATTGTATTTTTAATTAAATATATGTATATTTAGGAAGAACAAATGGAGCTTATTTACCTGATCAGGGGATATGAGAGGAAACTAAGGTTAAGACTTACCTCCTAAGGGAAAGCAGTTGGGGTTTTTTGCCTATAAATGTTGTAAAATATCCAGCTCAGGTCTCCTCTTCTATCAGTAAGGATACATCGGGGAAGAGAGTAGCAGTCTGTTCTGATGGTAAAGTTCCTATCTGCCACTCCACCCTTCAATGCACGAATTTAAGCAACTATGTACATGTATTCAGCCTTTTTTTTTCTTTAAACATCCTCAGATAACATTATGGCTGTTCTCTCGGTGACCTAAATACACCAGGAGCTGCCTTTATTCAGTAGGGTGGAATTAGCCCACACAGGCACAGTCATTATACTCACTGCCTGTTATAAATGCAGCAGTGTCCATTTTTGAGCTGTACCCTAAATACATTTTCACTGGCTAAATGAGAGCTGTCCTGATTGCCCAGAAACCACTTTTATTTAAGACCCTGGATGTAGATGATTTTCAACATTACCTTTTAAATATGTATGCTGTGATAATTAAAAATTTTCAGTGTTTTTCTCACTTACTTTCCTGCTTGTGCGATTTGACAGGCTAAACAGCCTGTAGAAAGGACTATTTGTATTCTTTGAGAGAAGATGTGCTGGAAGTTTGCAGTTATCAAATTTGGAAAGAAGCAGATATGGGTTAGAGGTGTGTTTCAAACATCAAAGGCCAAAGCTGCTGTTTGGCTATCCCAAGCTTGTGGTCAGCCACAGGACCATAATAGCCAAACCAAGCTCTTTTAACTTGAGCTTTTTTTCGTGGGAAAGGTAGCACAAAGCTCCCTCAGTTTGATACTGTGTTGATATTTCCAGTTGTGCAGATATTAATTATTTTGCAATTTGTAATCAGCATGAAAGATACAGCTAAATTATTTTTGTTACATATTTTCTAGTGTTCAGCAGTAATAGTAAAATAAAAGTCTTATTTCTAAAATGATTGATCTTTCCTGATGGTAGTTGTTTTTAGACTGCAAGTAGAAAATACCATTGCACTGTCTTTATTTCTCATGAATGGCTTTGGCAGGATATTCTGGTGGCCTCAAGAGCTGAATAAAGATGAGGATCCTAAACTCTTTTACTTGACTCTCAACTGTTTTTGTGGTTAAATCTGTCTGCCAAAGAACTTTACATGCCTTTGTTCTGAATATATATCCAGAAAAGTCCATTTATGAAAGCATATAAATATTGTAGGCCTCTAAGTGATGCTATTGAATACAATCTGATGTATATTTAAGTACTTAAAATTGGTGATAGCTGTCTAAAATGTATTCTCTTATTATTGGTCAGTGGCTTAACCAAAAAATATTGTGTCATGAGCAAAAGAGTACTATTTTAATTTTTATCATTCCTCTTATGAAAATTTATGACTGTGCTATCACTGACCATTTTCATTACTACAGAATCAACACACATAGGTAGCTAGGCTATATGCACTTTTTCAATCTATTTCCCTATGGACATGTGCTAAATACAACCTATGTAATGTCTGTAGCCTTTCTCCCACGGTCCTCACAGTTCTTGGAAACAAGTAGTTGAGTAGGGATGTTTTCAAAACCAGAAAATCTAGGCAAACTTTACATATGCTCTAACCATTTGACAACTTCTGTCAGAATTCACAATATCTTGTAAGACAGTCTTTTATGAGAGTGTTTCTAAAGGTACTATGTTCATCATTCTGATATTTCCAATACAGGTCTGATAAGAATGTAAGCAATGGCAGTTAATAATCATATACAAATAAACATTTTCTACTTAAACATCAAGCAACAAATAATTTAGCCAAGAAAGGAGGTGGGGAAGGGCATAACCAACAGAATTCACACTGGCACACTGTTTCATTGGCCTGGAAGTATTGGGATGCAGTTGCCTGTTCTGTCTAGACCTTCAGGATCCAGTATCGGTTACACCAACAATTACAGTTGCCAGTTACAGCAACAATAAGTAAAATTCCATACCATATCATTCAGAACACTTTGATCTACTGATTGATTCAGAAGAGTAACTAATTAATGCAAGTTACACATCCGTTGATCAGTTTGGAGTTTTTTCAATTTTTTTCATTTAAGTAAAATTGTGTATGTGAACAGTGTTGATTTGTGTATGGGCAGACTCAGTGAAAATGGGTAAGAAACTACTCAAGTGTGGAATTTATTATTTTTTGGATATGTGGCAAGGCCATAAGTCTAAAATGTCTTAGTTCATCTTAGACCATATTTTTAATAAGAAATGTACAAATAAGATGATGCCAACTTAGCTAACACTTTAATGGTCAAGACACTCACTGCTACAATGAAACAAAGTGTACTTATTGTGAAATATTAATACCAGGGGATTGTTCGTAATGTTTCATAGCAAATGTGATCAAAACCATATGCCTTTTTGAAAGTTAGTTGAACTAACAGCATCAGCAGGTTAAGAAAAAAAAAATTACAGTTGAAAGTATTTGGTACTTTAGAGATGTGCCACCTCCAAAACATTCCACTTTCTGGTAGTTTTTATCTACAGTGCTTGTGAGGGACTGGCAAGTTCAAAGAAACTTGGAGTTTAATTTTCGGTCTGGAAAAAGATACAGGTTGCACTTTCACCCATTAATAAAATGCATTGCAATGTGATATTATTATTACATGACTATAATAAAATAATAGAAGTATAGAATTCCTGTTCTGTAAACATATTTACAAAGGCACACATGCATCAAGGAGATGTAGCTGCACAGCTGACAGAAACCTGTCAGTGATCCCTATGCAGAAATAATTTCTTTGCACCATTTAAACAAAAAGCAAAATTTCCTCTGATTTCAACGTAGCAATTTTTTTCCCAAATATCAGGACATGAAAAAATCATTCAATATCCCACTGAATTTGTTCCCTTTCTCTGAGATATATTTCTCTACATAATAAAAGTATCTTTGGGCTAATATGTCAAATCAGATTTACTAATAGAACTCAGACACACATATAAATTAAACAGTAATTCACAGTAAATAACCTTGATAAATTATTTTACTTCACAAAAAAATTATACAATTTGAGGTTAGCTAGCCTACAATAAAAGGTTGTGTTATAACTGTACTTGTATTTGTCATGGATTTATATTAAGTGTATGGAGTTACACTGATTCTAGATCAGTTGACAAATGAAAAGTCATTCCAGATGATGCACAGCAATCACTTTAGAGTTACTGCAGTTAACTCCAAAGTGCTTCTGAGGTACCATCCACTACAAATATCTCCAGAATACTAGTGAGAAATCTTTCATCAACACCTAATTATCTGTTTTCCTGAATTTTTGTCAAGGGTGACAAATGTAAAGCAGACTGGATAGGTTTGCAAAAAAAAGCATAAAATTTATTCTTCTGAATGCTTAGTATAAAAAGAAATTGAAATTAAGCAGATACATGTCAACTTTACATTCGAAATAACCAAACTTGCAGTGTTTTTCAGCTATGTATGGTTTGTTGTGTCTTGTCAGAGCTGGGGTGGCCATTAGATGTGACACCAATTTTTCACCATTATGTGGACTTTTTACCTGTATGCTTTGCTCTGATATTGTGAGTTACAATGTAACTAATTGGAAAAAGCATATTATGCCTGCTTTATAATCCTGTTAAGTATGTAAGATGATTTTCTGACTGCTTAGACCAATTTTTGGAATAATGAAGAAGATGGACAAGAGCCTGAGATATTGGTTTATTAAGTTTACAATAATTTTGCAAGCCTTGATTTACCAGATATGAGGGAATATCATAGTTTCTTACACACTGTAGCTTAGTTCGTTTTCATCAGAAATGTTCTGAGCAATGCAAGCATTTTTTTTTCTTTGGGGATACTTGCAAAAATAAAAAGTTTTAGGTTTTTTTTCTGAAATATTTGAAGCAGAGTTGTCTCATATTTTAACTAATCTGGCAGAAATTTTGTTTCCACAAACATACCCCTGTACAAATGGGAAGCCTTATTTTTTACTTGAACAATACAACTCATTGGTATGACTGTAAGAGAATTCAGTGCTTTCAAAATGCAGTCAAAGTTTTTTGGTAATGTCTAAATGTAACTATTTTTTTTTCTGGATGACTACAAAAGAGGAAAGCAGGCTTCTCATATGAATGGCTTTTCCATTCAATTTTTTAATTGGAAAAAAAATTACTTTTAATGACTAAGTAGCTCTACAAATAATGCCTTATATTTCCATTAAAACAAACAATAGCAGCGAGGCAGTCAAGCTCTATTAATCAAAATTTAAATATAGCAGTATTATCTTAAAGTTAATAAAAGTGGGCTAGATAGATTTTTAAAAGAATAGTTTTCATTTTTCCTGAGTCATTATTTCAGCTTGTATAATAATTAAAAGTCAGATTTACTACCTGTGCCTAAGGTAAGACCAAAATCTCCCTGAATTAGTTCCACTCTGTGTCATCCTGGCAGGAATCCTGCCTTCTTGTAAATCAATTGTAGAGCTTCATCAACTTCACTTGAGTCAGGATTTTATTAAATGAATATTTGTGGTAATTAGGGATGAGTCATGAGACTCCTGGTTTTCATTCTTAATGATCACAAGTAAGATCCATGAAAAGCCTACTGAAGTTAATTGGAAGATTAATGTTGCTTTCAATAGACTTTAGTTCAGGCTTTTTATTTTGCACACAGACATTTGTGTATTTTTTTTTTGAGGCTTTTTTTTTTTAAAGACTTTTGGATTCGCTATGGCACTTTCCCATCTTCAGAGTTCCCAGTGTCCCATATTCCTGAGCTACAATGTAAACAGTATTGAGTCAGTTGTCCTTCTTAAATCACGCCAGTCCACTATTAGTATTGTGTGACAGTCATTTCTGGTCACCATTCTTAGTTTATAAGAACAAGTGAAATGACTGTCTTCTCATGCAAATTTCTCTCCTCCTCATCTGCTTAGCACTGGGTTTAGTAATTTGGCCCTGTATTCTCTCCTCAGCTATTCCCCAACAATTGCTTTGATCTTCCATTATTTTCTGCTTATCCCCCACATTTCTCATCTTTTCTTGCTTACAGTAGAACATGGATCATGCCAGGTGTTTTACATTATTGTTATCTGTGTTATATACAGTCAACATACTAGGTTTATTTTTCATTGAGCCTTAATATTAATGCTCTCCATTTTGCAGGCAAAAGAATACCAGAAAACTATGTGAAGCATTCTAAAATTTTAATTCAAATGTCTTTATACAGTTAACTTCAATGTAAAGACTACTATTAACTGCTGGTAACCTAAATCTTTGGTTGCAGAGCCAAGCTAAACTTTGCATTTGAAGTCAAAACATAAGCTGTGGCACTAGAGCTGACTTCACATATATGAAAATGAAAATAAGTGATATTCACACACAGAATTCCTGTGGCAAAATATTTTATGTCCTGGCTATTCTTGAGTTCTTCATAGATTCCTATTACTTTACTATATCATTGTTACCCAGAACTATGAAAACAAAAATTTTGAATGTGTATATATATGTATATAATGCCATATTCAAGGTACAATATATCAAAAAATACAGCAATATAGTTTTCTAGATTTGCAGCTATATAATGGAAGGCACTGGGCACAAACGTCATAAGGGCTTGCCTGCTTGGAGCCTATATTGTGAACAGAGTCCACAGAGCATCTCACCTTAAGCTGCAAAATCCAAGAGCCTAATCATCAAGACACATTGACAATATTGGCTTGACATAGCCCCACAGGCATAGAGAGAAGCTTTATTTTGCTGTTCTCCTGTGTCATTGGGACTGTACTCATTCCTGCTCCAGCAGAAAAAGCAGATCTAAAGATCTAGGTCACTATTTCCTATGTTAAACATAACCTTCATTATCCAAGTTCTATTCAGATAGAGAAGAAAAAAAAAAGCACAAACATCAGCAATCTAAAAATGTCAAAATAATGAAATACCTCTGGTGACTTCCATTGGAAGCACCTACTTGCCATGAAAGGCAGTATGGGTGAAAGCATAAACTGATTGTGAAACTAAATGAGAGATAGAGGTTTACCAGAATTGCAAGTCAATGTCTTGGAGGCAAGGAGGAAGAGCTCAAGAAAGTATGGCAGTGGACAGGAATATTTTAGTTGTTTGTTGTTGGGATTGGGTTTTTTTGGGGGGAGAGTGGGTTAAATAAGTGAGAAATTGTTAGTGATAATACTGCATTTGAGAGCTAAAGATACTGATACACTTAAGCATTTTTTTTCTTCTATGAAGAAAATTTCTCATCCAAGTAATAATAAAGTGTGTTCCCAGAAATAGGTTCCACAAATATATTCCTCCATTCAGGTGTTTTCTTTAAGAACAGAAACCTAAAACAAATGTAAAAGAGAAGTAATTCACTGTTAAAACCAATATTTGCTTAAGAAAGAATCTGAATTGAAACAACCTAACCAACATATTGCAGTTGTGAAAGTTGGGATATTCTGAGCTGCAAGTATGAAGGGTGACCGGTCTTGATGTTCCTCAACTTACTGAAAAGCCTCTTTTAGTGTTCTTTAGAAACAGTATTCCAGGAAGTCTAATTGTCCTGTTCTTTTTACTGTAGTATTTAATACCAAGTAACCAGAACCATTAACTAATTTTCTGTAGCATTACTATGTTCAATGACCTCCCGTTTCAAATAACTTCCAAAACATATAGTTACTCATTCAGAGTTCCACAGTAAGAAAATACTTAACTGTTTGCTTTATCAAGTGTATGCATAAGAGCAAGAGACTAATTTTAAGATGTACATCAATGTAGCAAAATGGTAATGACACCATTGAATTAAAGTTGTCATTGAATAAGGTCTTTGAGATAATATCCTCCACAGCAAACCTTCATTAATAGTTTTATGTTCCTCTTGTATTCTAACTTCCTTTAAACTGCTAGGTTTTTCTGTGGATTACAAAACAAGGTAACAAATAGTGCAGAAGTTCTTCTTGGATTAACAGTAAACTAATTACCTGTTAAACTGCTAATAGGTTTGGAAAATCCAGAGTCCTTTGTATCTCAGTTTTAAAAAGATCAAGCAGAACATAGCATAGAGGATTTGAAAGACCAGAAAGACCAGATCAGAAACTGTGTTTAGCTAGAAATTCAAGCCCCTGACATGCTTTGTATTCTAATGGAGTTTATTTATTGACTGTTTTTCAACAGTGAATGAATTGCACAAAAGGTTCTGCAATTTGAACGTTCTTCAGATATCTAAAGTACAAAGAGACAAATCCTGTAGTGGAGGGACTTTTTCCATCCTTTTCTTTGTAGTCATTATCAACACTAAAGCAGTAATGGAAAAAGTGGAAGAGTGAAGAGAGGGAGGGGATGTGGAGGATTGTAAATCTGAAGTGTTGCTCCTAACAAACCTGTGGAACCTACTCATTGTTATTCATACTCTGGGAGAAACATTTACCCAACCACATCTGGATGCTTTTGTATTAAACTAAAAATCATTGCCTGTTCATTATTCTACAATAAAATAATTTAGGGAAGTGCAATTCTCTGATAATTTATAATTTAACACTAATAATAATAATAAAAAAAAAAAAAGAAAAAAGTTTTCTGGGAGGAAAAAAGTCAAAAAACATGTTATCACTTAAATTATTTTTAAACAGTTCTGAAAACCCACTAACCTACTAACTTAATAACTTCAAATATGGAGTAGATAATGAATTCATCAAAGAGGTTTAATTCTGCTTCTGTGAGGAAACAAAAATAAACAAAATCTGAATGGGATTTCCCATATTTTATCTTAATGCCTCATATTTTCTGGTTTATTTATTTAGACTTGTGGAACAAGGTAAAAGGTAAAGGGATCTGGTCTGTAGTACACAGTTTTAGTGACTCCTTTGTTTTGTTGTGCCTGTCCAAGTAGATCTTGTAAAAGGCACCATGACAGTTGATCTCTAGAGAAAAACATAAAAACATAGAAATGTCTGGGTTGGAAGGGACCTCTAGAAGTCATCTATTCCAACCCCCCTGCTGAGAGCGGGGACATCCTCAACTAGAGCAGGTTGATCAGAGCTCTGTCAAGCCCCACCTTGAATGCCAGTTGGACACTATTCTAGGACAATAAGCAGTTATTTTCAGGACAGTTTTATTGATTACTTTGCCCAATACTCAGCCCCTGCTTCTTTCGTATATAGACTTCAGAAATTCCGTATTCAAATTGGAAGTGATCTCATCTTTTCCTTGGGTCCTAATTGCGCAATAATCCTTTAAAATAATTTAATACTTTAAAATGTAAAAAAATAAAATAAAGTATAAAATCATGCAAACACAATTCTTTGCTATTTATCTAATATTGTTATATGATATTTAAACATAATTGCCTATGGCACTGCTGGTATCTCTGTATAAACAATCAAGAATGGAGATATGAGATATATAAACATCAGGGAAAGTTATTTGGCATGATGAAACATTTTCATTTAAGATGTAAAGAATATATCTTGTTTGACCATACTTGAGTCTCTGGTGGTTAGTTTTGAGTCACTGGGAGAATGTGGCTCAGAATTTAACATTGATTGACAAGTGGCCGCCCACTGAGGGAACACTGAAAAGTGCTGAAAAAGCAACATCCTATATGAGAAATATGGTTTTGTGGTTTTGTTTGTAACAATTAGCATAACCGAGAGACAGCAGATTAAAGGGTTCCACAAGTACTCCAAACAGTCATGTTAGGGCCTCAAAAGATGTTCTGCCTACTTCTAAAGAGCATTCAGACATTGGAGCCTTGCTGGAGCCATAAGTTGTACTGGCAGTGGGAGGGCATTGAGAAAGCTAAATTCAATTTGAAAGTTTCCAAACAAAGCAGTTTCTCCATATATGTCAATCTCCTCCTGGGTTCCTGCTGAAATACAGTGTAACTGCAATCAGGTGTAAAAGAGCTTGTTGTGCAAATGAACAGTGATATCTACGATGATGGGGATTTGGGGAAGCAGTCATTTATCTGCAGAAATTACTGTGCATTTGTTGCTACGGAAAGAGACCTTTTGCCTATGTGGCCAACGTGATGTGGTGGACTTCATTTTGGCAGAACAGTTTTAATGAAGTATCTATCTCCAGTTGTTACTTCACAGGAAGCCTTTAAGAAACATATTGAAGCTATCATGTCCCAGGACAGTCTTCAATGAATATGTGAGGTTTGTAGCAGAAATAAATTCTGTGGTGTAAGAAAGATTCCACATAAGCAATGTTAATAATGTCTTTATTTACTAATCGATTTTGGGGTCCATAACTTGAGATTTGATATAGTATTAATTTATGTAGGTAGGTCAGTTTGTCTGTACTTGTAACCTTCATATAATATTTTTCAGTGCTTTCAAGGGGAAAAAAGTCATCACATTAAGAAGTTATGGAATTCTCTGTGCTTTGCTTGGCATGCTTTCATACAGCAACTTGAACCCACCTAACTTCAGTCTATCTTTAACATAAATCATCCAAAGAGATTCAGAAAGACATAAGCTATTGAAAATACACAAAGAACTCTTTTCCCACAAAACTTCAAACATAACAGCTGTTCTCTGTTTTTTTAATTCTTCTAAGAATGCAATGATTTGGCAAGTTGCAATATGGATTGTATTTATTTAGATCGCATTCTGTTTTTTAACAAATATTTCAATAACTATAGAAACTTTAAATTTACACTTTGCACTCTACTGTTTTGTTCCCACTCAATTGCATAAAAACAATCAATTAACCGCAATACCATTGTCCAAGTGTATTTCATAAAAACATGTTCTGTTCACCATAGTTTTTAATTTATTTAAAGGAATATTCATGTTTAGAAATAATTTATATCTAGATTACCCAGAGAAAATAGAAATTAGGAGCATTCATTTTTATGGATGGCTGGATGGTCACATCCAGAGTGTAGTTGTCAAAGGGTCAAAGTCCAGATGGAGAGCAGTGACAAGTGGTATCCCTCCTGGGAACTGTACTGGGGCCTGTCTTGTTTAACATTTTTATCAATAACATAGACAGCGAGATCAAGTGCACCATCAACATGTTTGCAGATGATACCAAGCTGAATGGTGCTGTCGATACACCAGAGGGATGGGATGTCATCCAGAGGGACCTGGACAAGCTGGAGAGGTG
>JANHFX010008963.1:0-16495 GCA_027560015.1 Chloroceryle amazona
GGTTTCCAAGCCCCCCGTGGAGCTGTGGTGCTGAGGGCCAGGGGTCAGTGGTGCCCTGGCAGTGCTGGGTTAACATTGGACTCAACGATCTTTAATGTCTCTTCCAACCCAAACAATTCCACAAGTACAAAGTCACCCTAATGCCGACATCATTCTGACTGTCACAACGCCACATTCTGGAACACACAGAACAATTTTATTCCTTTTTGTTTGGCAGCAGAAAACCAAATTGCAACATCGCTGCGTTTTTTTCTCTCCACTTCCACATCAAGCCCTGGCACGTGCAGGGTGAGACAGAACGACAATCCAACCAGCTCTCTACCCACCTTCCTTTGTCAGCTCTGACTTGTGATTTTCACACCTCTCTGTGGTGTGGAGAGGGAATATTCAGCTCGCATACAGAACGGCACGAGTTGCTAATTTTATCCTCGCAGCCACAACCTCCGAAAGCCACGAAAAGCCAAAAGCTGAAGGTCTTTTGTCACAGGGTTCGCGTTCTGAACGCGTTACAGCAGCGGCACGGAAAGATAATGCTTTGCTGTAGTTAATTCAGGCAAAAGGAACACCCCTTAATTGTCATTTCATAAGAGAGGCAAAGAATTGAAGGTGAAATAAAATAATACTGGGCATTATCGACTCGGGGGGGGGCTGTGGAGTACCTTGCTCTCTCGATGGCTTCTGTTCTGTGCACGTTGGAAAGCTGGCCCAGGCAAAAGCGGTCTCCTCCAGAAGGATCCACGTATCCATCAACAGTAACAATTGGACAGCTTGAAGGGACCTTGAACGTCTCCCCAACTTGCACGTCCATTTCAAAATACGCGATTGAACACCAATATTCTGGAGCTAAAGGAGAGAGGGACAATTAACTGCCTGAAATGCCCCCTTTCCCTCCCCAAAAAACCCTAATAAGAATTCCAGACAATCCATGAAGCCTCCTACAATTGCACAGGTCATTCAGAGTAACGTGCACAGTCCCAGGTAGACCAAGACGTGTCTGGTAGCACACAAAAATACCTGGTAATGCACCAAAAAAGGGCTGGTTGGTTTTATTTGAGCACGTTTCAGTGAGAGGGAGGGGGGGTTGTAGTTAGGATCTTACAAGTCTTTGGAGGGTTTATAAACCCAGTTAAGAGTTTGTAAATCAGTTGCATTCCTGCACCTTATTATAGGTTGATTTTTGATGTCCTTTAGCATAAATTAATATATATATTCATAGCTGGCTGATAGAAATGAGCTGTCAAACAGATCTGAATAAATAAAGCAACAAAGTATTAAACGAGGGAGGAGGAGGGAAAAAAAAACACCAAGAACCAACCCAAAATGTTTTAATAGCAAAGAAGTGCCTCAACTCACAGTATTTTAAAAAGAAAGACTCATTAATACCTGAAGTTGCCCTAAGTTTAAGTCACTGGGGATTTGGGGAGACTCACTCTGGGATTTGGGGGGACTCTAAGGGCCTGTTTCCACAAAACAACCACACAACTGGTGCTCCAGCAGCTTTTTGGAATGGAAAACCAAATTATATCTTCAAATAAACACTCGTGGCTCTGAGGACTGAAGAGGATGAAATCAGTCTGAGTTAAAAATACTAAATAATATGAAATATAATTCAGCTACAGTTTGAGTTCAGCCAGCAATCATCACCAGTTTTACTTCTGGTGCTGATTTAATCACCAACCAGTGAATAAATGAGTTAATTTTTAAGGTTTTTTCAACTACACAGCTCTCCTGGAGGAGGTGAGAGCTTTGCTGTTGTTAAAAGCAGAAATACCACTTTGTGCCTGCAATGGAGGTGGCTTCTATCACAAGTCAAGACCTCCTTGGTTCCACAAAGTCCAGCCATGAATGAAGACCCTTGAAAAGACCAAACTTGAATGCCAAGGTCTGAAGAGGAACATTTTGAACCAGAGGTTTGAAATCAAGAGGTTAACTTTGCACAAAAGGGTTCATCTTCTTCTTCTTTCTTCCCCTTTTGAATGTATAGCTCACGAAGTTCACAGTGTTTGATACAAATAATAATTAAAAGAAACAATGGACTCAAAACAGAAAGGTTTTACTAAGATTTTACTCACCAGGATGATTTGATATAGGAGGCTGGAATGCAAGTTCATTGTGAACTGGCCCTTTAAAAGAAAACAGGAAAGTTGTTTTACACCAAGAAAAATAAGTTGGTTTTTTTTCATGATAAAACAAGTTGAGGAAAAAAAACCCCAACCACTTGAGGATGCCAGATGTTGTAAATCCTCCCAGTAGTTGCTGAATCAAGTGGCCAAATATGAGAGGGGAAAAAAATGCCCACAAAAGAATCACACCCTTAGAAGCTTCCTGAAAATTCAAAAGTCACAGCTCCATTAGCATCCCATAAGCCCTGACCATAAGAAACACTCCATAAAGATGGGAAAAAAAAAACCCAAAAATGTATTTTCTGAATTAAAAATACATCCTGAAGACAGCCTTGGTATCATTCAGTTGATCTCCAGTTTATAAACAGAAGGATTTAGAGAAGAAGGAAAGATTTAAACATAGTATTATGAGGAACAAGCAGCTTTTGCAACAAGATGTCAAAACAGGCACAACATTTGTAGGTGTCGAAACACGCGACTTCCTGAAGTGAGAAGCAGCAGCAGCCAAGAGAAGCTTGATGTGGCATCACCAACTTGGTTACAAATAGGAATTGTGGAAAGCTACACTGAGAAACACCTCGAGAGCATCTACAGCTTCCCCTTCCTCATCTCCTGGACCTTAAAACAAGAGGTTGTGGTTCTATTTTGGAGATGAAAAAATGGGTTTAGGTTTGAATGCCAAATATTCTCAGGATTTGAGTGGCAAGACCACGTTATTGACAAGTATTTTACTGCACAACCTTTCACAGAGTTCTTTTCAGCTGGCTACTGTATGTGAGAACATGTCTTCTGAAGAGTAGTGTAGCTGGTTCCATCATTAAGATGACTTCAGAATGTCTAGAAAATAAAAGGAGCTGGGAACTGACAAGTTTTGGAAGAAAAAAAAATGTATCTGAATGACATGGTTTGAATTGACTCCCTTTTCTGCCAAGGAAAGTTACTGTAAGATTGGAATGCTTTAAAAAGAAGAAATTTGGCAAGGAAATTCTGGTTTTGTTGGGTAGAATAGCACAGTATAGTATTTATAATACAAAATTTATAGTATAGTGGTATCACCACAGCTAGCTGAATTTTGAAGCTGCTGCTTTGAGGGAGGAAAAACATCCACCAAGCTTTTCTATTTTCCTGTCAGATAAACACAGTAATGGCAGTTTCAGAATGAAAAATAAAAGGCTAAAGAGTCGATTCCAACCCCCCCTGGCCACTGGGATGCTGGGCCCCCTGCTCTGGGTGACCCTGCTGGAGCAGCAGGGGTGGAACCAGCTGATCTCCAGAGCTCCCTTCCTGGGATTCTTTAAAGAATCATCACAAACGAGCCCCCACTGTTGAAGGAAAGCCATTTGAGACTGCTCCTCTTACAGTAATGTCCAGGGTGCATAGGTGGGTGATGCTGAAGATGGCCATTCTGGTGGTGAGGTATGGTAGGTGTGTAGGCTGCCGTCCGACTTCCAGTCCAAGTTGTAGTACTATCTAGAAAAAGAAAGAAGTTGGTATCTAAGGGAGGTTTGTTTGGCTTTTGCTTTTATTTTTTTTTTCCCCCAACCTCTCGCTTCTAAGCCTCTTATTTTCTCCTGAACATTTGGAAACTGGTTTTAGCAAGCTAAGAGTGCACGTATGCGTATATATTTATATATATATACTCACTGTGATGGTAAGTGGCTGGCTGAGCTGTAAACCCATTCTGCTGAGTTCCTGGCTGAGGCCCTGAAGCAATCTGTAAGAGTCCATCACTATGGCTACCTGTCAATATACTGGGAGGTTGACCTGGTAAAAGAACACACTACCTATTCATGAACGTTCCAAAATTTGAAGGTAGAAGAGCTCAGCACTACTGGGTAGGAAAAAACCACCCAACTAAGGGTGCTGCAATACACAGTTCCTACAAAGGTTGCTTGCAGTATTTTAGGTTTGATTTGCCTTTTTTTTTTTTCCACCCACCAGAGCGTTTGAGGCAATTCAGTGCTCCACAATCTGCTAATTTTGACCCTGACACCCTGAAAATCTGAGGAGCAGAAGCGTGCAGAGAACTCTCGTTTGGTTTGCTCACATCTCGGGGTTTTATTCGGTTTGAAAGGAAAGCAGAAGAGATGTCACAGGTTTTATTCAGTAATGGAGCTGGAGTAGATTTGGTATGAATCCAAACAGGCCAAGAGCAGGTCCAAGGAGTTGTTTATTTTCAGGGTAACTACTGTTCCTAAGGAGGAAGTTCATTTAAATTTATGCTCCTCCAAAAATTACCAAAGGGTATTTTATTTTTAAATAAAATTGAGCATCACTGGACTCCTTCCTGAGCAAGTTGCTGGGTTGAGTTTTTTCTTCTCCCCACATATTTTGAGAATTGTCTAAGCTTTAAAAGTAAAACTACAAATATTTCAGCCCAGAATTTGATCTGAAAAGGCTTCAGCTCAGCCATTAACACTAAACTGATCAGCAGTTTCACTTGCACTCTCAAACTGGTGTGGCCAGGAGAATTTAACCCGTGAAAAACTTGAGTTAAAACCTGAAAATGAGCTTTTGTTTCTTACCCACTCGGCACCAACGATTCTAAAAGCGCTTGACTATAAACCGTTGCGTAGAGGAGATACAATTAAAGGGCCTATCCTCTTTTCTCTGCTGGAGACAACTAAACCCCATTAATTTTAGCAAAATAAAAAGCTGTCAGCTAAAATCAAAGGCCATTATCAAAGCACCACGCCACCAAAATCCCAACGTGGTACCACAAAATGCACCGTGTTGGCCCAGTTTTGGTACCAAAGTGACGAAGGGCACGCGGTAACCCTCCAATCTTTGTGGTTTCCCTACAGCAGGGTTGTGGGGCCGCCGAGTACGGAACTGGTTTGCCCAAACCAAACTTTTCCACTTGAACCAAACACGTCCAGAGAAGCAAGAAAAACTTCAAGGTGGCACTTGAATGGAGAGGTGAAAATATTCATTAGGGTAGTGTATTTTCATTGGTAGTGTAGTGGGTTGTTGGTAAAATAAAGTTAAAACTAGAAGACTCGTTTTGTCAGCTGCAGAACACTAAGGAATTGTCTGAAAACCTCTTATCATGCCACTTCAGAGTGTATCCATGTGCTGTCCTGCTTGCTGTTGTCATAAAATACTAAAATTCTCCCCTTCCTAACACAATTATTCCATTAACAGCCACTGTTTAGTCAGCAGTCGGTTGTTTTAACCTTTGGCATACCCAAAACAGCCTCTTAACACCCCTGGAGTGTCAGGAGACGTGGTCACCAGGAAAAAAAAATCACTTCAATTAGGCTCCAAGTTGAAACCTTAACATTACAGCTTACGGGACGGCTCAGATCACGTCGCTGAGATCTACTCGGGTCAAAAATCAGCAGCTACCTCTGAGCTTTCCCACTCTCACAGTTTAGCGTTTCGTTATCGTCTCGGTGATTATCTTACTTGTTGAAGCCACAGGAATGTTGGGAAAATTAGTGGTGCTGGTAGTGCTAGCCTCAGTAGGAGCTAACATGGCTGGGGTGCTATAAGGCTCTGTAGATGCCCTGTTACTGGGTGGGTGCTGGATGGTTTGGACCGAGTGGCCTTCGGCAGAAGACAACGACGGTTGCCCCTCGTAGTCATGAACGTATTCGTCTTTCACCAACATGCTCGATGGAGCTGTGAAGAAGCAGCAAAGAGTTAAAAGGACAAAGCAAAGCTCTTCTTGGGATTGAGCTACAAATGGCATCGTTATTTTCAAGCGATAACCGCGCTATTAAAGCTACCAGGGGGAAGATTTGGTCTTATAAACATTGTTAAAGCTCTCTTCTAAATTACAAATAAACACTTTTGAGTCGACAGCAGGAAATTTTGCAGTGGAACTGGATAGAAAAGTAAATTGTTTTTTTGGCTTACTGCTATCAAACTGGCAGTTTACTCCCAGAGCAGCAGACTCCCAACAGCATTTCGTTTTCTACTCCATCACTGTGTGATAGGATGTGGTCAATAAAAAGGAAAACCATGGGTTTTCATCAAGCACCTAACTAGATGTTAACGCAGGAGCTAACAAACCAATTCCTGCTATACAAATAAGAACACGCATAAAGCTCCTGTGGAAAATGCAATTTAGGAGCACAATGCAACAAAAACTTCACGTACCCCATTGGGAATTTTAAGCAATGAGGATCCAAATTGACTAGAAAACATCAAATTCCCATCCAAAGAGGATATAAATGCTACTCTCTACTTAACAACGTAGCCGCTAATTCAGCACCCAGAGCGTAAGGAAATTACTACTGTTGTCACTACAAGAATTTATTTCTATATAATCCTGCTGAGCACGTTGGAGGAAAACTCTTTACATTGCATTAGCTCCTCTTTAAAGCAGCTTTAAAATGTATTAAAATCTGACAGTCATTTTCTGTTTCCTGCTGCAAAAAAAACCAACCCAGAAGCACGACAAGGAAATGCTTCTTCTGGATTGAACTGGTGGTGAGTGAGTTTTGGGTGTGTAGGAAAGGATCATTCTTCCAAGACACAGGTAACATTGCAAATCAGCAGAGAAAAGAGCAAGTTATAGCTTGAAGTTAACAGTTTGGTGGGTTGTTTGGGGGGTTTTAAGTCATTTTTGATCAAAAATGATGTGCCAAAACCATTGGATTACTCCAAATTTAATTCTCTGAAGTTCTTCTGGCTGGAAAAAAAAAAGCCAGTTTGAAATAAAGCAGTTACCTGCTGCACGATCTCAGAGTTCTGAATGATGCTCATTGGACAGTTAAATGTCCAATTTCACATTTCAGGGTGTGCAAGACTACTAAGACTCCTTCCTATTGTAATATTAATTAGAGAATTACTATTATTTCCTCATTAAACTACTAATTAAACCATAAGCACCTGTTATTCCCAACTCAATTAATTAATATATCACACTGCACACATTCTTAGGGGTTTGGTTGGGTTTTGCTTTGAATTAACAGCATTCAACGGGGAGCTTTGGGGTTTTCTTTTGATTTGTTGGGGGTTTAGTAAAGGCAATAGGAAGCACAACTACTTACCAGAACTCTGTAGTGTCAGTCCTGAGAGATCTTGAAAAAGAAGAGAAAGAAAAGGGGATGTGGAGGATTATATATATTATTTTCAACCATAACCAGTTTTATAAGCCTTTAGAAATCAGTACTCCAAGCTCTAGGTATTGTAACCCCATCAAAACCCAAGTTACTCCAAGGATACACATTAACCGCATGACACGGAAAAGCTTAAACAAAAGCCACAAATTGTTCTTTCAAACTGGAAATAAAAGGGAAAAGAATCATCCCATTAAGAAGCTGGACAAGAGCATTAGGAGAATAATTGATCATCAGAGCTTTAAAAGTTAAGGGTTCTAATTTCAGGCCGGTGAAAGGAAACCAATTAACATTTTATTCCCACTGTTCCAATTGAAAGCAAGAGTTGACTTACCGATGCCAGGAGATACTACACGCTCATAATGGTAAGGATTTACACAGACACTGTCACATTTTAAGTCAAAAGCATACTGACAATATTTAACATGCTTGAGTTCATTTTTATGAAGATCAGGCCACCTCCAAAGACGAGCGTAAATCACATGAGGGAATCCCTTGCGACCAGCCACCTAAAAAGTCAGACACAAAAGTTGATTGGGAAAATAGCAAGAGATTTTGCTTTTATTTAGTTGAGGAGCAGAGCTGGAAGAGGACAAACACCACCAAGAGCTCTCAAAATATGAAAAAAAAAGCCCAAACAACAAACCCAAGTGGTGTCCAGTTAACCCATATGTCCTGGAAGAAGGAAATTGCAACCCAAGCTGTGGGAGGTACTGAGTCCTGATGATCTAAGGCTAACTCCTTGGGAATAGCTTAGTGAGGGCTCACAGGTCTTTCTTTCTTCCCACTGCTGACCAACGCCAGAGCTAACAGAAGTTTGCAGTGAAAAAAAATCAGGCTAAGCAGCAGAATTTGTTACGTGACCCTGCTTTTTACTGCCACGAGCATCCCTCGTTTACCACGGCTGATCCAACACCTTCTGCTCCTTTTAGTAAAAAAAAAATAAGGAATAATAATCCCTCAACTACCACAGCAGTCCAGAGCTCCACAAAACATGCCTACAAACAGGGGTGAGGAGGGACACAGGCAAGAGAAGAGCTACTCTTCCTCAACACTCTAAGACCCCAAGTCCCTCACTTCTGCTCCAGCTTCGCCAGGAGGAAAACATTGGATTTTGGGGTGGGTTTTTGTTTGGTTTCTGTTTTTTTTTTTCTTGTACTAACCTGAAGCCTCCCATCCAGCGTTCTCTGTATTGTAACACACTTGCTAGGATGAGCTCCGTTTGTGGTTATAGCCGTGATCAAAGAATCCAATTCATCTTTTTTCTCCTTTAGCTTTTTAACTAAACTTTCGATCGCGCGTTTGGCAAAAGTTTCGCTCTCTCCGCCTTGGCGATGGCACATCAAGCTGTGGACAATGCTCAGACAAGCGTCATTACTTGTTGGCGTGTTGGTAATAGACATATTGTCCATTTGTCACAGCTTTTTGGTGTTCTTTGAGATCAACTGTCGGGTTTTTGGGGGGGGCTGGGTTATGATTTTCAAGCTGATGAACAAGAGGATGATCCGAGTTAAGTGTTAGATGGACTGGTTCTTGGGAAAACCTAGGAGGAAAAAAATATCTCCATTAGAATGGGGTTTTTTAACAAGTTGCAGATTGTGTTTCTAAGGAAGTCTGTGGCTTTTTTGCTTCTTTTATTTAAGCTAAGGGCAGGATATTAAAAGCACATAAAAAAAAATAAAATAATGCATCGCTTGTCCCACGACAGCTCAAACATAAAGACGTTGCTTGCAGAGGTTTAAAGTTAAGATTAATACTTTTTTTCCCCCCCTAGTAACAGTATTTTAATCAAATCATCATTTGGCTACATGTACACAGAGAAAGGTAGGGATTGTTAGATAAAGAGGCTCCCAGTCAGGTAAAGGAGAAGGGTGACAATGATTTGCTAGGTTTTTATACTGGGAGGATGAAACCAAAGGGAAAATACTGACTGGGAATCAAGGGGCACGAATTGAAGCAAACTTTGAGTAGCAAAGAAGGACCAATGCACACCAGAATCAGCTGTCATCTTTAACAGTCCCCTTGGAGTAGTTCAGCTACATCCTCACCTCACACTATTTCTCTTTGCTCATCAGAAAGGCAAAAATTGTACCTGGGTTTATCTTTATCTAGGAAAATCCCAGCTGGCACCTTTGTCTTTTACTTGTTTGGATCCAGGATCTTCTGAATCAAGCCAAATCAACTGATGTCATGAAAGAAAGAAGGTGCAGAATCATCTTAATGGAACTAAGATAAGGACCAAATCTCTCCTAACACATCTGGCCTTGAAACTCCACTTGTGAAAGAACCCATCCAGGCAAAGACCTGGTACTGCACTGGAATTTTCCATGTTATCAGAGGTACAGAAGTAGCAGCTACTTCTTGAAAACGAGCGTGTTGCACAAAAACAAGCAGGGGGGTGGGTTCAGTTATTAGAGAGTTAATGCATCGCACAAATGACCGTGCGAACACGTGGCTTGTAAAAGAAGATTCTAACACAAACCCAGCACGATTATAAGAGGAAATTAAGTCTTTCTTATTTAATATTGCCTCCAATTTCAACCTGAACGCTGCACGCTTTGGTATATTTAGAGTAAAAGAACTCACCTCACAAATCCTTCTCCCGCCCTCCCTTCCATTTGCAAGAGTTTTCTTTCTTCATGGCCTAATTTCTCCCAAAGGAAAACAGTTACCTAAAAGTTTGAGTAAGATCATTTTACCCAGTTCTTCAAGTTTCTCCCTCGATGCTACTTTGGAGTTTGATGGGGTTTGGTTTTTTTTTTGTGCTTCAACTCAATAAGCCTCTTTTAAAAGTCAAGCTTAACCTGCCAGTCATTCTCCATGGCAACTTGCATAAATCTGGAAAAGCTTGCCAGCTAAAACAGCCTAGAACATCATTTTCCTTAAATATAAACCAGCAGCCCGAGAGATATGCATAAATAATCATAAATAAGGGACTTGATAAAGCTATTAGCCAAAAAAAAAAAGCTATAAATAAAAGAGATGCTTAAAATTAGACCTGCCTCTACTACACCCCTAGAACTATGAATGAGAATTTTGCTTCTTGACTTGCAGAAGGCTCAGCTTGAGCAAATAAATCCTTATTTAAGCGGAATGCTCTTCAGAAATGTTGAGTCACCCCTCAGCTGCCACCACGCTCAACAGGAGCTTCTGACTGTTCAGCACTTTTTTTGAAAGCCGGGCCACTCGTTTAGGATTTTGAATGCTGGTAACGAGCAGCCGGCGTTACGAGATACAGAAATTTTGTATTTAATCTTCCAATTTTGATCCCCAGAATATAAAAAAAAAGGGGAGAGGTGAGGAGTAGTTCTCAGTCTGACAGGTATTGATAAATGCTACGATGTGTTTCTCCTGAAGCACCAGAAGCAGGAGTATATTTGGCAGCCCAGCCACTTTTTTCCGTCCCACCGCTTTCCTTTCTCACAAAATAGCTCTCTCCCAGCCTATCTTTGACTGAGTCACACATTCGAGAGGTGCCTTAACACCTTCTGACTATATTACTTTCATGTGTGCAAATAAAAGCAAAATGCAATCTTAATGGGTGGTATTTTTAGAAGACAGCCTTTGAAGCCGAGGTTCCCCGTAGCCACACGGTGTTAGATGTTCACGATGCGAGCGTGAAACTTCCAACTCCATTCCTCAGCACGTCCCCTTGCCCAAGGAGGTGACCACACACTTAGATTTACAGAGGAATAAATATGGAGCAAAGATCTCCTTGCTTGACTCAACCCAGGAATTTCAGGGAAATGGCAATGGGGGAGAGTGTGTTTTGGGGGAGAGAAAAGAGATGGGGAAGGTGAGAAAAGCAGAAGCAGGAGACAACGCTCGTAGTGAAGCTCTCACTTCATAGAAGAAAAAGGTATTTCTCTCCTTTTTGCTTTAGTGTGATGAGAGGAGAATACAGAAGACAAAATAAAACCCAACGGGACAAGCTAACGAGTCTCTAAGTCAGAGAGAAGCACCTCGCTGTGTTTTGGAAAGTCACATTTCAATAACATAACAGGAATGCTACAAAACATGCAAACTAGCATTCTGTGGTGGTCTGGCACAAGAATAAGAAGATAAAGCTGAAAGACAACTGAAAATAAGATCACCAGGCAATTCAAACCATCATCTGAGAACCGAGAAGGAACCATCAACCAAAACTCTTCAAGACCAACAAGGGGTTTGATGCAACACCAGAATTCTTTCGTACATCCTACTTCCCCACGGCCGCCTCGCTGAAGGGCGAGGGACCTTTTTTAGCCCCTGCAATGAAATTCAAAACACGAAGCAGCTGTCTAAAATTAAAAATGCACCGCTGGTGCCACATGCCTCATTTTCAGGGCTGTGAAGAATTCTGCCCGAAATGGTTACCTGAATGATATCGATTCTAAAAACACAGGCATCTATAATAGCTTGTTACCTCCGAGAACTAAAATCAAAGATATTATTGACTTTTCGAGGTGGAAGCAACATTACTGTGCTCTCACACGAGTGCCCTCATTGCACTTATATTTATCTTATGGGCAGGAAAGCCAAATAAGCATCGCACTGACTCAAACTATTCCACCGGTCTCAAATCAGCTGCTCTGTTTTCTCTCTCTCTCTCCAAACAGCAATCGTTTTACAAGCGTGACTAAAAAACAGAGACTGGATTTCACATCCAGCATCTTCTGGAAAAGCCAGCTCAGAGCTGCAGAACATTCCCCTTTGTGCAAGCAAGGTGCTCTTGATCCACAAAAAAAAACCCCCACCCTAAACCAACAATAACTGAGCAGTTCAGTTAAACCCCCCGTCAATGTGCCGCGGCCACTCGGCCGAGTGCATTTTGGATCTGGAAAAATCCCTTCCTCCAAACAATTCCCATTTCTCATCCTCTACCACGGCTGAAATTTGCCAAGAGGTTACAAATCCAGATTTCTTTAAAAGAACTCGCTTTTCTACCCGGTAAGAACAACCTTAAATGAGTATTTTTTTACAGCCACTTATCTTCCCCCCACCTCCCTTTCCTCCTGCAAAAGCCCCACTTGGATTTAGGGAGAATATTCAATCCCAAAGAAGTAAACAATACGCTCACGGAGACCAACTGGGAGGTTATGGATGGAAGTCAGGGACGTAACCCAACGGAATACGATCCAAACGATCAGCAATCCAACAGCTTGGGCAAGATGGTTAAGCCAGGCCCGACGTCGATACGATACACGACCCTATTCATTTCCAACAGGGTTTTAAGCCAATAGCAGCTGTGGAGGGATCAGATTCACCAAGAAACTCGGGCTAAAAATGTGACAGTCCAAATGCCACCGGATAATTACTTTAAGATCTGGGCAAAAGGCCAAAACCCCCTCGAACGGTACTTTCTTAGGGTATGTTTTGTTAAGTTTCTACAGCAAACTCCAAGAGGTTCTTGGAGACTGTTGTTCGTAGGACAAATGACATGAGGAGTAGGGTGATTAAGAGTGATTAAGTAATCTTTTGGTTGAAAAAAGAAGATGCTAAGAATGGTGAAGTGCTGGATGCAAAAGAAAAAAAAAAAAAACAAAATAAACCAAACAGTCCGGCCTTGGCAGGAGTGGAAAAATAATTCCTGCAGGTGTCAGGGCAGAGGCAGCCCTTGGAAAAGCTCCTGCTCAAGAAGATCAGCTCAGAAAAAGAGATTTCAGATCTCTGGAGGTCCAGAGATGCTGGTGGGGGGAGGCAGGAGAACACACAGCATAAGCTGCAGGATCAGAAGCGAAGGAAGAATGCAAGATGGATTTGCAACCGCGTGCACGAGAAGCCTGAAATAAACAGTTGTGATGGAAATGAAACCGGCCTGCAAAGTTTAAATCAAATTAAAAAAATAAAAAGATTTTACATGGGGCGAGTGGCCCATGAGACAGATTTGGGGCTCAGGAAGCTTTTAAGCAGTGAGGTCGAGATAGATTTGCCATCTTTTTGCACCGACCGCTCAGGTAACGGTAGCCAGAGGTCTCTTCCAACCGAATATTCCATCCCAACTCCTACCAACATAGCTTTTTAGCAACTGTTCTGCAAAACCAGTCTACAATGACCATAAATAGTTAAAGCTGAGACTTTTTAGTACCGGGTAAGGTGTAAGGGCTGGTGTGACAACTACGCAGGGATGTTAAAGAGAGGGACGTAAGGAAAGGAAGAGAGTCTAACGGCACTCGCCAGGTGCAACTGGCATTTCTATCCACGTGATGGATCTTAAGATAACTTGGCCATTATCCATCATAAGATACTGTCGAAGGGTCTCAGCAAGTCAGCAGAATATCCTTTGTGATGAACTAGGGGCTTCAAAAGAAAAAAAAGGAAACAAAAAGCTCAGGATGTCTGAGCTTCCAAGGAAAATTGAAAATAAAAATAAGTGTATCGCAGGAAGATGGCAGCCAGATCGAGGTCTCTGGTGTGGGACAACATCAAAGGGAACCGTGGACTGCTTGCAGTTCTGGGGGGGGTCAGATATTGGGGTGAGGAGGGAGAATGCTCAGCTTACACTTCTGGAGGGGGTCAGGTATCGGGGCGAGGAGGGGAATTAATTAGTTGCAAAAAAATATCCTCGTGGCCACAAACCTATTTGCAAGTTGCAGATATGAAAGTAATTTATTGAAAATAAATAATAATTAAAAAAAAAGAACTGTTTGCTTGAAGCTGCCCCTGATGTTCCAGGAGCAGGATTTACCAGTAAGAGCCATCCCAGATTCCCAGCGTTAGGATACCAGGCAGCACAGCAATGTTAATGAACTAATTAGAATGGCGTCCAAATTGACATCTCGCTAGAACACTTCACACAAATAAAGGACAAGAAAAGCTCCTGCAGAAGCTGTTGCCTCCAAAATGAAGACCCAAAGATGGCAGAAAAGCAGCAGCAGTTCCATTTGAGAGCTTTTAACCACCAAAACATTTACTACAGGCTCGTGCTGTTTAATAATGCAGCGGTTGAAGTTTTATGATAAACATGATAAAGAAAAATCCATAACCCAATAAAAAAAACAACCCAACAACAACAACCACCCAAAGGCAGCTCCTGATTTGATGATGATATGAATAAGTGATTAAACTGCAGATACTTTTCCAGCACATTAGACTATTATCTACTTGCCCAAAGGGTGAGCAGGAACAAAATGTTTGTAGACAGAAGAGCAATTAGTGGTAAAGAGCAAAAGAAAGAGCATGAAGAAGGTACAAGACTCGTGCAGCGAGAGCTCCTGTTCCCCAGAACACTATTTTTGTGCACGTATCTGAATCATCAGTATCAATTCTGCTCATCTCACTGTCAGGAGCTCTGCAAATTGAAGACACATGACAGCATAAAAGAAACCGGAGAAGAGTTTTAAGATAACTCAGAGCGACAACCTTTTCATCTTAAAAATCCCCACTTAAAAAGCAGGAGCAGCCATTTCTTTGCGAGCTGATTTAGCTGCCCCACCGCAGCTCTCGGGGGTTTTACACCTCTGAGCATCTCTACTCCTCTCAACGTCCACCCGAGCGCTTCAACCGCTCGCAAAAGCGCTTTCCAAACTCAAACGGACCCGTCGGAGAAAGGGAGCAAATGTTTCTGATGGTATTTTTTTTAAATCTTGTTCAAGAAACGAATCCAACAGCAAAAACTCCATCTAAAGCCTTGTCTTTGAATGGGAGAGGGGCAGGACACCCACGAGGAAAAAGGTAGCGCCGCGACGCTGACCAGATTAGGGACGCGCACGGTTTAGATCCTAGAAGGCTGGGGGGTTCATTTGGGTTGCCCTTCCCTCTCTCTCCTTTTTCTTTCTGAGAAAGCAGATGGCTGAGTACAAAATACAGGCTTCTGGGTGGCCAGAGAAGAAAGACCACGGCACGTTCCACTCCAACACAAGGAGCAGTCAACTTCTCTACGACTGCATCTCCTTCCACCACGCAGGTGGAGGCACCTCACCCCCAAGAGATGACACCCTTGGTGTCCCACCGAGCAGGAGGTGCCACCCCAGCATCCCAGCAGGGGCGGGGAAAGGAGGAGGTGAAAACCTGGCCATGGCAGGAGAGCCCAGAATCAGAAACCACAAGGTGATGGAAGTTTTGGCCATGGAATGCCAAGAGAGAAACCGAACCCAGCTCTTTCTCAGAGCCTGCAAGACCCATCTTCTCGGCAGCGAGGACAAACAGTCATTTGTCAAAACCTCACAGAGGAAACAATTGCGGCTCCGGCAGGCAATAAAAAAGAAGAATCAAACCTTGCTCATGCAGAAGTGGTGTGATTTTTTCACTGGTATGTTATGTTTCGATAGCCCAGCAATAGGTGTATTAGATAACATCTGTTCTCTATTGTAATCTGCGCAGGGATAATGTGCTCTGCATTTGTTCAAGCTTAGGGGAAAAAAAAAGAAAAAGAAAAAAAAAAAAATCACCTCTGGGCAAAAGCAAGCGTGGAAAATTCCAGCCCCAACCAAAAGTAAAGAGTTTTTCACAAGGTTAACAACATCGGAAACCAGAGTCCTGAAATTCCAGCAGGACCTTAACAACAGCCCAGCGAAGGCCGCTCCTCCGATCCGCTCTCGGCACCTTTGTTCTCCGCTAAATCTGTTGCTCCCGCTCAAAACTCCCATCCCTATTGTGTTCAACTGAATTATGTAAAGAGCCAGCTCCTTGAAACAAGGAATTCTAATCAGTTTGAGACACTTAGTGCTTCTCTTTAGGCTTCGGCTCTTTGAAAGAAAGTTTCTATATCAATATTAAACACGCCTGCTTATGCAACAAGCAAATCAAAAGAGGTTCATGAATGCAAAGTGAAAAGAAACTCCTTCCCGTAGCAAGCCGGCCAAGATAAGAGGAGGGCCAGAAGGACAAGTTACCTACTTATCATGACGCCAGAGGATGAAAACAGGTTTCATTTTCTAGGGCGGTAGAGGCATTTTAACCACCTTGCCTATGGAATTACCGACTGAAGGAAGTACAACAGTCCAAAGGGCCTTGGGATTGAAGAGGTGACAGCTACGACGGGGACCTGACACCGTTCTCCTGTTGACAGTGGCACATCGCTCTTAACCGAGGTCATCTGAGAAGCGGTGGCAAAAGCCACCGGGATCCGACTCCGACCGAAGGCGTTTGACAACAAGCGGTTGGCAGGAGTCCGATTGGGGCTCGAAAGAAATCCCCCAACTAGATTACCCCATAAATTAACCAGCTTTCCGTGGTAAAACCTCCTGAAGTCTCAACCCGCCAACAAGTCACCAATATCCACCCCCCCCCCCCCCCCCCCCCCCCCCCCCACCCCCCCCCCACAAACACGCAGGACGAAGCACCCAACAACACACCAACACACAAACTCAAGCCCCCCAGCCC